>UYWX01020659.1:0-25922 GCA_900622495.1 Hydatigera taeniaeformis | reverse complement strand
ATTAGCTATACAAGCGAAGAAGGAAGTCTGACTCCATCTATCGAAGTGCAATAGATGAAGATGCAGGCGAAATGGGGACATGAATTGAAGGAGGCGCACAACAAAAGGATTTAGACTGGCGTCTGCATTTGCTTTCGCCTATTAACAAATAAAGCGACACCGTCGTGAACTATCTGGAAAGGTTTCGTGTCGGAGTTTCCCATACAAAATCCGTGTATAGGTGTCGGAAATGACACCACGGTTCTTCTTACATACGGAACAGTGGCTCATCCCGTTTTCCCTGTAACATGTCTGTAGTAGACCCGAGTTCCACCGTCTAGTCCTGGAAGCAAATGATGGTCAACAGATGTATGCGGCCTCCAATCCGATTGTCAGACCGAACGCAAATTCAGATGCAGTTGAAGCTGCTGAGGAGACCAGGTACGGTTCCTCAGTCTCATGCTGTCTGTGGACTGGTACGGTTGACTCGTGGGTGCTTTCTTGTATTACCGAATATGTTGTGATGGCTGATGCGGGAGGTGTACGAAGAAGGGGGGGGGGAGGAGCGCCGAGGGCGTGGCTCAAAAGGAGGTAGGGGTGGTGAAATGCTTTGTTTATGCGACTGTCTGACGTTTAATGGTCACTTTAGAACTTGTCTAACCCTTGTACACGTGGGTTAGCCTTCGGATGATGTCCAAGCCCATTTGTTCTGTCGTCTTTGGAACATATGTGTTCAACCTCACTTACGTCTTCTCCTACCCTATGGGAAAATTCGGGACGCTACAATTAAGGACTCGAACACGTAAAATCTAGCTTTTACAGAGTCTCTAAAATAAATTGATGCTTAAATTACCACCTAAAATAGGAGTCGATTGTAATACGGTTTTCCCAGCTGCTTGTGAGTGTAGGGCGCCCTGAAAGTAACCTTTCCCTTTCTGGAGAGCCAGCGTTCGAGCCCAATGTCTTATTTGGTCAAACACGTACCTTGGCCAAGCCCTCTGAATGGTGACCGATAAGTATGGCTTCTTTAAAGCGTAGTTTTCGAAAAGGGACAGAACTGCGCCATGCAAGCCATGCAAGATCCATTTCACTCTGTTTCTATGGTAGCCTTGGGATGTATCAGCCTATAGTGGTCAAGATGTTCGAAAGTGAAGACAGACGGCGCGACCAACGAATATGTGGCTCAACGCTTTCTTGGCCTAAGTCAAATGACTCGCTAGACACGACCGCTGGTAGCTGACACTTAGGCATGATTATACATGCGCATTCACAAAAATGCCGAATTAGCCCTACTACACTACATCCTTGCATTAACCTCTGCATATTCCGATGCATTTTCTCACATTTTCAAATTGGGTCCATGGCAATAATATTATCTGCTCCCTTTTTTAACTTGCATTCATTTGTTTGCATAGGCTTCCTCATTTAATTTGATTATTTGAGCCAGTTACATCTCACCAAAATAGTTGGAGCGTTGGTTGAAATCTCCAATCTGTATTCACCTAACATGCTTTCTTCCGACGAGTCTGACGCTGAGAATTGGTGGGTTTATTTTTGGACTGTTAGATTGTTTTGCCTTTTTTCTTAATTAACTTTGGTTTAATTTTTTAGCAAAGGCTTTTCGTCGCCAGTTAAGGCGGACTTTGAGGCCATTCCAGTAAGCACTGATCAATGTCATGATTAATTTGTGGGTTTCCCTTTTAAAGTAGGGCCGTAAAACGGCGTTTTGGTTCCCTAAGAACATTATTGTAAGCGTCATGCTATTATTATACGCACCATTCTTCTTTATTAGCGGCAACGAGTGCGACTTCTGTCCTCAGACTGGAACGCCCCAGATCCCGTTTTGCGGGTGGGTGGGCGCACTGTTTTTACACGAGGTCGACCACCTTGGTACACGCGTGAGGGCCAAATTGACGAATGCTTTGTCGTTGGCATTTGCGGTGGATCTGGTAGTGGCAAAACTACTGTGGCCCAAAAAATTATCGAGAGGCTTAACGTTTCTTGGGTCAGTCTGCTCAGCATGGATTCCTATTACAAGGTAACACTTTGCACATTTTTTTGCGAAAGGTCTTGATATTTTAGAGGATCTTAGTGTTTGTTTTTTATAAAGCATCAGTTTAGATCTTCAAGCCTTCTTTTCATATTATCATCTCGAATGGCTGGTCACTTGTATAGTCAGTTTTGTTGGAGTATTTTTCTTAGTGTATTGATTTCCTTTGCAATGGTGTTTGAACGATTCTGCAACACAAACTTGCATTGATTTAGGAGTTTTGATCGAGTGCTTCAAAGATGAATCTTTTGGATTGAGAAATAGCAGTTACCACTTTGATGTGCAGGTACCTCCTTAATTTAAGCTATTCAGTTCCGCATTATTTTAATTCCAAAGTCATTCCTACCGGGTAGGGCAATAATTTCGTACGCGAGTAACCAGGCTAACCACATATATCGTCTTTGCCTTATCATCGGGTCACCAAGTCTCCATTATTTGTCCTAGGAACGATTACAATCGTTTCGAGAATTTCTGTCTCGGTCGTGAGTTACCTACGAAACCATCTTCAAGGTTTTTTGCTCAGGAACTTCACTTGCCTTAGCAAATTTATCGAGAGTGCGCTGTAAATCATGACTATTTGCTTCAATTTCACCGATATGGTGAGTAGGGTGCTGAAAATGAGAACAGCGTTAACTCCACTTTCTTCCTTGAATTGAGACTGTTCTGCGCATTCACTATTTACTGGTTTCATTAGCATGTTAGAATGTGCAATTATGAATTCCATCTGTATCATTTCGGGGTTTTGCGAACACCCGCTGTTATACAAAAAAATGCTGACGCAACCTCGCTTTACTGTGTGCCCCGGTTGTGTTCTGGGTCATCTACTGGTTTTGTGATTTACGCTCTTTTAGTTATGCAGTCTAAGCGCATTGACAATATCCAATTAATGAATCAAGTGATTAGCCCGCATATGTGTTTTGAGAATTCGGGGCTTGAGCAAATCAATTTTGTGACTTAGTGATTCTCTTAATGCTTCTTACGGGCTTTTCGTTTCGTATACAATATGCAACTGAGAATGCGCGAGTGCATCCCGATTTGGTATGATTTTGTCACTTCACTCTTGCGAGGGCGGCACTTGACGCTGTTTTTTCTACGAAACAGGTACTCTCAGCGGAGGAACAGCAATTGGCAAAAGAGGGTCGCTACGACTTTGATCATCCCTCGGCAATCGACATTAAGCTTCTTATTGATCATCTTTCTCGTTTGAAGGAGGGCAAGAGTATTCAGGTCCCGGAGTACGACTTTTCCACGCATTCTCGTATCGCTAAAACGGTATGGCTCCTATGAATTGCTTCAGTTTCTACCATTGCGCTTGTGTCCTTCAAATTGGACTCATTTGTGTTGTTTGCGTTATCTTTGAAGACGCTACAAGGCACGACCATTGAACTCGCTTGATTATGGACGTAATAAGGGGTTAGAAGACTAGAGGCTCAGGGGCAATGTTGCAGTAGAAATGCACATAGACCCACTAGCAATGGTCTTTTGAACCGCCTTAAGTGTCATGCTTTAATTAACCTGACTTGGAGTTTGGGTTTCTTTCACTGTTGGGCCAGTAATATCTGTACTCACAGTACGCTTTCCATCATGTTTTGCAAGTCTTCAACTTTTTGTTTCGTAGTCCAAGCGAATGATCTGATATGCATTTTTCACTTCCACAAAATACCATGGACGATGCTGTCGATGTCAATACTTCAGCACATGCATGATCATCTGTTGTTTTTCATGCCTAAATTCCAGCGAACTCTTTACGGCGCCAACGTGGTTATCTTTGAAGGGATCATGGCCTTCTGCTATCCCGAACTAACTAAGGTATGTCATAAACTCACGGTTTATGCGAACCTACTGTTTTATTGAGAGCTGAGCTATTCTCAGGAGTTGGGGGCACATGCCTTGCACGGATAGACTTCGTTAATTTTACACTTCGTTTTGTGCATCGACCGCATTTGGGCCAGCACTGCTTTGTACAAAACGGTTGTTTTGCCATTTTTTCCATTGACTTAGTCGATAAGCACCGTAGGCGAGGGCAAATTCTTGTTACTAGAACTTGCCTTGTTCAGCAGTCCTAATCACTCGCTTTGCGGTCCATTGGTTAGTCATTTAAAAGTATGCATACTTTTATTGAGGCCATGTGGAAGAGTATGTTGAATATGACGACATGATCTCTCAGGCTATTTATAGAGTTATGTAAGGAGTAATAACGGCTGTGCTTACCTTTACCTTCACTTAGTTGATGGACCTCAAAATCTTCGTTGATACGGATTCGGACGAGCGTCTATCTCGGCGGCTTCTTCGTGATTTGTGCTGTCGTGGAAGGCAGATTCCTGACATTCTCCACCAGTACGACACCACTGTGAAACCGGCATACGATACTTACATCGCGCCTACCATGTCCATGGCTGATATCATCATTCCTGGGGGTGCATTCCTTAGATATATATCCACAACTAGCCCTTAGAGATAACAACGATGCTTTACTTTTGGAGCGGAAAAGTTAGCTAATCTTCCTTATCTCTCTGTAGGCGGTGAGAATGCTGTGGCAATAGATTTAATCGTTCGGGTTGTGGAGAGGCACTTGAAGGAGGTTAGCATTGTTGGATGTTTTTTTCTCCAGCGTTGGCGAAAACAGTTTTATGTACAACGCTTCGCATTTTTAGCATTCACACCGCCTCCGGTCGGAGCAGGCAAACGGTCTGCGCCAATCCTTTAGTCAACTTCGCCTTAATGGATCCGCGGACACATCAGTCGTGGCGGCTGTTTCGACGTCTGGAGAGACAGGATCATGCGGAATCGGTAGCGAGAAGTCCGCCTCTTCACCAGACACACCAACAGCGGGAGGAGCTTTTCCATGGGGCGATAGCACTGTCGATGGTCTCCTTGAGGCATCCCTCGATCCTTCCATCATCCCTCCCCGAGTCAACGTGTTACCACTCACTCCCGAGGCACGATGTCTGCATACCCTGCTGCGAGATCGAAATACCAATCAGGACGCCTTTGTCTTCTATGCGGAGAGGCTCATGCGGCCCATTTGTGAATTCGCTTGTCGGCTCCTGCCTTATAGGGTGACTACTAGTTAGTGTCAAATGCCGCAGATGCGAATATTTTCCAAAAAGTTTAAAATGCAGACGTCCATGCGTGGGCGTTTGAACCGATGAGAGAGTGGAGTAGGACGTGCGATAATCAGTCATGTAGGTCTTACCAAGTCTCTCCAGTGCGATGAATGTTTGTAGAATTCAGTCGACTTGCACATTCATTTGCTGGCCTTATCATTTGTATTGCTCGCATAGAACTCCATTTTAGTATTTTATGAATCCGTTGGAAATTAGGAAGGCGGAAAGGCAGACTGTTATGACCATATCCGCGTTTATTTTGGGACTTCGACAAAATCAGCCCTTTTCTGGTTTTCAAGTCGATGCTGCTACTAGTTAGAGCAAAGTGTATATAATTTAATTCTTATGCATGGACGGAAATACTGAAATTGCTGTACGTGTCGAAGTCTGTCAACAAAGAGTACGAACATTTGAAGGAGCTTCGATGACTTTTGGCAAAGGACACGCTCTGGAGGTTTATGGATAATAAGGCCTAGGCTTCGAGACTCGAGATAAGGTGACATTGTTCTTCAACGTGCCCAGTATTTTGGGGCGTGTCGAGAGGGCCATCTTTACCATTCTATGTGTTCAGCGCAGAAATGTTGATTTTTTTTAACGTGAAATTGCTGTGGGATAATATCCGGTCCCAATACTCAAGCCCGTCCGACGTTGGAATTTTCTTCTACCTCCATTGCCTTTCATAGAGGTAATTTTTGTGCAAAATTAGGTTATGGGGAGGTGCTTCAGCCTACTTTTAGGTGCTCATCATAACCACGTGCCTGATTCGACAGGATTGGATGGTAGTTAATCTAGTTGCATATCTCATTTTTTTTGTGGCTGGCTTCTACAGGACGTGGTGGTCGACACACCGCAGGGCATTCCTTACCACGGTCGTCGCCTGGCTCCTAACACACAGATTTGTGGCGTGTCAATTTTACGCGCTGGCGAAGCCTTTGAACCCTCGCTTACGGCGGTGTGCAAGGACGTGCGACTGGGAAAAATCCTCATCCAAACTAATCCCGAGACGCTTGAACCAGAGCTGCATTACCTGCGTCTGCCAAGCGACATTAAGGTTAGCTTTCTTTGTGCCAGTGTCCTCCTAAATGTGGGCGGTTGGTGGATGAAAGGTTCATCCTACTTCAATTTTGATACGTGCTGTCGGAGTCGTTTCTCCGTTGGGAGATTGGTCTGTTGCGCTATTTTCTAACATGGATTGTGGGCTAACTTTCTGAGTTTGGGTGTTCCGTGTCTTGTGCGTTTTTGGAGTAATTGCTGGGCCTAGCGCTCCATCACCAGGCGAATGTGGTCTTTTGTAGTTGCGAATAGATTTCTTCTCCACTCGCTACTCCATCCACACGCTTCCATTGCTGTCTATCACTCCGATTAACTGCTTGCGGTGGCTTATTGTAAGTGTGGGTTTAAAAGACCCACATGCCACTTAATATTGCACGCATCACCGCTCCAGGAGCGAGCACTCCTCTCTATGCGTGTAAAATCTGACTCAGGCGCCTTTCCTACGTACGGATCTGGTTATTTGAAATGGCGGATGGGTGTTTCCCTAGGCAAGTAGTTGCAGTTTGCTAGTGATAACACATTTACTGAAGAAGGCGCCACTGATAAACTTTAGAGTTCCATTCTCCGAAGGCCCCTTCTAATTCTACTAAATTACTAGATTCCCTTCGTTTTATTGCATTACCTCGTGCTGTACTAGCAAATACTGAAATGCTGAAAGCCTTCGTCAATTGTACTTGATCGAATTTGAACAGCTCGGTCCTGTTACGTCTCCCTTAAAGGTGACAATTGTTCATTGCATTCCCGTTAACTGGTATCTCATTCTACCTTCAATTCCAATGGCCATCTATAACTTCTGCTGTCTTTTATTTGAACGCTAAGAGATGTGCCAACGGTCGTAGTAAGTTGGTAGCTTGACGTGCTGGGCTGAAGGATCTGTTACTTTTAGTTAAATGGAGAAAACGTTTGATGGGACTCGAGTCAGACTACACTTTGTTACGTTCTACCGCATTTTCATTCTCACGCTTTGGGCACGATTTGAGATTGGCGTGTTGTCTGTGGCTTGGCCCATCTTTACGAGAGATCAACACAGGCCAATCTAAAAACCTCTGAATTTTGCATTCTTAACGTGTTGTTGTTTGCCACCTAAGGCTTGAAGTCTAGACCTCGTTGTGAGTGTGGATGCAACTTCTTTTCGCTCGCTGTTAACTTCAGGTGCCATAGTGTCACATTTGTCAGCTCTTTGTGAATCCTCCTCGGTGCTGCGAGTAATTGTTCGTCTGTGTTGGTCAGCATCGTCTAGTTGCTGTTTAAAAACAGTTTCTGAACAGGATTGTTGATGCTGCATCTTGTAGATTCACTCGGATTTGGATGTTTTACTCCTCCAGGACTCCCACTAACAAGGTTTGCTGCTTTTGAATTGCATAAAAGGTTTCATTTTATTTACTGTAAAAAATTCAATGCAAAACCCGTATACGATGCTCTCTCTTCAACACCTTAGTTACTCTCGCTTCCATTCATTCACTGGCAATTTAGGAGTGAAATAATTTGCTCAGTGATTTGCTTGTCTCAGAACATTTCAGACAGCTCTGAAACGGGCCTTGTCAAATCCTTCAAAGTTGGCTTCACCTCAGGAGCCAAATATGAGGTTGAGGTGTTCCGATAAGTTCCCAGATTCTGACGCTAGCCAGAACTTCTTTTTTTTGTGGCATTTAGGGTTTTTTACTTAGCTATACAAATCAGCTGAAAATTTGCTTTTGGATGCCATCTGTGTGCAACTCGAACTCTCCTCGTAGAATTCTAGGACTAAAGCCGTTCTAGTAACAGTCATTCCATTCAAAAAGTGAGAGGTTAGTATATTCAAGTGCAAATTTTAGTAGAAGCCAATGTTTCCCACCATCAAGAAATCGTTGTGTAGGTTTCCACAGTTCCGTAATTTTGTCAATCAAATATGCGAACAGAAATGGAGTTAAAAATGGAGATGTGCCTACTGCACGCTGTTCTTTTTTCTATCTGTTGTTTATGTAGGACTGCTACGTGATATTAATGGACTCTACGGTAGCGTCCGGCGCGGCGGCCATTATGGCGATGCGAGTCCTGGTGGATCACGATGTGCCCGAGGATCACATCATTCTTATCTCGCTTATTATGGCCATTCAAGGTGTCCATTCTGTTGCCTACACATATCCTAATGTAAGTCTCATCTTCTTTAAAGACGTTATAATACACACGAGTCTGGAAGCAGTTCTTTGTACGAGGTTGGAGTCCAACAGCACGAATGACATGAGTAGGGTTTTGCATCACCAAAGTGACAGCCGAAGCACAAGACTTCAGGCAGATCCGTGCAGTAGGACGTACTGTCACGTCGCAGACATGAGTCATCATAGTCTGGGAGTTAGTGTATTAGCAACGTACAGGAATGGGCAGGGCTCTGTGCTACCAACGTTGCAACACAGTACCTACCTTTGACCTACTGCCCTTGTAGGCGCACATTGTGACCTCTGCTATTGATCCCGGACTGACGGACGACTATCATATCCTTCCCGGGATCGGAAACTTTGGGGATCGCTACTTCGGCACCGGTTCCACAAATTAAACGACAGTTGTTTGGCGGCTCAATTGTGTGCGGTTTCTTGTCCTTCCATTTTATTTCACCACTTCCCTCTTTGTACTTAGTCATACACTCTTTGTGTGCTCGTGCTTTTCCGTGCCCCCCTCTAGATGATGCTAAAAACACACCACCAGGTGCTCCTCGTGCATCGTTTCTCATTCACTCACGTCCGCATTTTGTCTACCATACAAACGAAAATTGAATGGACCGTGTCTTCATCCCATACCTTCCCCTCACTTTCGCTCGTGATGGGGCGGGGGAAGGTAGTGAAGTTTAATTGTGAAGGTGTGACAGAGTGGGAGAGGGAGAAATAATGCTTTTTGTAGCGAAATCGATGCTTTGTATGTGGTCGACGCCTGCTGAGAGATCTGTTCTGTGTACCTTTGACAGTGGTAGCAGTCTGAATACCACGCAGGAATTGCAAGACGCCGTAAATTAGGGTTATTGGGTGTGGGGCGATGGGGACATCCTACCGATCATTGGCGTGCGTGTTGGAACGTGTCTTCATTCAACGTCACCTCTATTACCACGAAAAGAGGGGAGGTTAGAAACAGATGTAAACACGATCACAAATGGAATGATTGCTGGTTTGGTGGGTTGGTGGCTATCGCATGCGGGATTTACAGATGCACCGATTTTCTCGGCTTTCTGAAGTTCAGCTTTGGCGGTAGCCTTAGTTCACGCGTTTGTGTTGTTGGCCTCCCGACTTCTTTGTGCGCCAATGGTGGAGGTACTTCTGGTTTGCTCTGCACTACCATTTCTTCCTTCATCAAGAATGCGACACCTTGAAATACTGCATTGGGAACGAACATATTATTTATTTACTTAATTGATAAATCACTCGGCTACTACGTTCGGCTACTTTTAAGCTTAATGAAATCTAGTGAATATCATTTGTCCAAGATAACTGTATTTGCACTTACGAACTGTCTTACAATGATTCATCCCTTTGTAGTCCTCGGATTGTCGCTGAGAGCGTCTTAAGTCCTGGGTGTCGGGAGATGGCCTTCTTTTCTGCCGAGGTGCTCCGGGACCAGTGGGATAAGAGGCATTGTCAGGCGTCTATGCCACCATGAGGGAAACCCTACAGCAGAGAACCGGAAAGGTTGATGCGACATACTATGTAACTGAAACGTGCATATGCATGCATTCGCTTTCGTTAAAACAAATTCATTATTGAGGGTGCCATTTGAATTGTGAAGGCGTTTCTGCCTTTAAAGTAAATCACAGCATTCTCGACTTGCTGGGTATTCAATTACTTGACCTTGTGAGTGTTGGGTTGAAAAAATTTATCAGTTAAAGGTATTCATAACTCTACGCGATTTGTGCATTGCCTATAGAGGTGATCTACTTCAAATGAAGTGTAAAGAGTGCTGATTGTCGCTAATTTCGTGCTTATATTTGCGAAATTAGTGAGGATGTTTCTCAAAGTCTTAAACCTTTTGAGACCCCCAGATGTTTTAGTCGTTCACTGTGTCAGCAGCACTCACTGCTAAACTGACCAACTTGACTGCCACTTTTCAAAATTAAGAAGGATGTATCTGTAGGACATCTCAACCTGCGCTTACCTCCTTGAACCTCTGACTTCATAAGAGAGGTGGTTGGAGAAGGTTTATTTGACATTTTTCACTGAAATGAAGGGAATAGGAGTGTCGTTGAGACAATAAGCCAACGTCACTCGCGGGTGTGTTTTTGCGTACCTCACGAACTGGGTTCGTGTTCGAATTGCTTAACGACTCCCTCTGAGGATAGCTTAAACATCGGTACATATTACAATATCATTCTTATGTGATTCACACTCTGCGTCTAGACCTTTTTTATTCATTTCACCGATCCGCAAACAACAAGAAATGGCACAAAGAGCTGTTGTAAGTCGAGAGGAGACGTGCCGCTGGTCTGCGAGACCCTTGCATACAAGAAATCCTTATTAAAATATGCCTTAAATTGTGTCTAATTTTGCGGTAGACATAGTTACTCACTCTAATATTACTCATGGCACACAGAAAGTAGTCAAGTTTTTGCCTCAATCATACAGATTTGCTGAGGACATACACAGGTGAGGAATTTATTGAACTTTATTACTCTCTTCAATCGTACGAATGCAGTTATCAGTGCAGGATGAGAAGTTAGGCAATAAATTCAGGCAATTATCACCACAGATTGGCACGATAATTAATCTCTTGAAATCAGTTGTTCCCTCTCTGGATCAGACATGACTATAAATAGACTTCTCGTCGCACTAATTATAGTGATTGTAAGGGTCTCATTTTCACCCACCACCTACTATCACGGCAGAAATGGCATTTGCGTTAAGCGATACCTTATCACTCCTTACGTGTCATTTTGCCTTCCAGAAGTCCACCTCCGCTTGCACCCGTAGAATATACATTTGGTAGTGAATTTTACAACCTGTAAGATGTTGAGCTTTTAAAATGTTTTCGATTATCACCTCACTTATTTCGCTGCAAGTTCGTTTTTAGTATCGAGAATCGTTCCTAACTAAATAAGCATAAGCAAGGTATTTGCATGGGCCAGTAGCACACTGACTAACTAAAGGAGATTTCAGATCCGAGTTGGTACGGAGGCATTGAGTCGAGTGGTCATATCATATTTAAATTTCTTCTTATCAGATAATCCATCCGAACATCTACTCTTTTAAGCAACGAAGAGATGCTAGGCCTTTTGTGTGTCATCAATAACTAAATAGCTTCAACTTTTTCGATTTTTATGCAATGACAAGACTATGCATATGCATCCGTTCTGTTTGGATGGAAACTGGAATGCACTCCTTCTGACATTGACCAATGTCACTAGCAGTTAGTAGCAGTAGACACAGTCATTATCATATAGGATTGGAAAGTTTAACCACGCAGATGCGGTACGCGTATTCTACAGGGCTTTGACACTCGCTTAACGGTGCGTTTCTGGTATCCACATGCTTTCGGTTATGTTGACTTTTAACAATGTCGTGCTCTGTTGACACAGCTTATTACAACACAATGCACAACCCGGCAGCACTGAGATTCAAGTGAAAAATCACGTATAATACGAAATTTTGCACGCAAAATGAGAGCGAATTGGGCATGCGTCTAGAGTATTAAGTGATTTCATAGCATATTTAAGGGGGGATTACATACTTCACTTGCAAGCAATGAGATCTCAGCGACTAGGCGCGCAGGTGGTGCGCTTATATAGCTGCATTGCTCTTTGATATAGGGTGATTATTTATCCACTTAAAGCCATTCTTTTAATCAGAACAAAAAAAGGATGACTAGGTGTGGCTTTAACACCTTCATTTATAAGCTTCTTTTATCCACCATGAAAGCATTTTAGGTTGATAGAATTTGTACATCAGTCGAGTACAAGAGAGCAGATACCAAAGTTGTTAAAATAATTTTTTTATAATTCATAGGAGTTCGTATGAAAACAAGAAGATTCCTCATTTCTAAAGAACTTGGAGCCAATTTGCCATAAACCTATCCTCTCTGGTCCTATGAACTGAGTCACGCCCATTAAAGTTGCCATTGTATTGGTCACCTATAACGTCACGGCTGAAGGGGTGGTCGTTCACTGGGAGGTACATACAGCTGAAGCCATAGTTAGGATGCATAGCACAAGCACTTGCAAAAGTGGGTCCAATAATTCTCTCATTTACAACTTGTTCCGAACCATTGGATGGGGAGGAATACATGGTAGCTAGCATTATTGTGGCGGTTTACCCGAACTTTCAAAACACTTTCGAATCTCCTTTGTTTCGCAGCCAGTTTGAGTTAAATACTACTAACCTCAATAATGTTCTCTTAGCACTACTGCCTTAACTGGTTGATCAGGAAACCCATTGTCAATGGTAGGAGAGATAACTTGATTTGCAATAGCATATTTATGCATTTAACGTTCTGCAGTTTGTAGCCAATATGCCAATACCCTTCTGCTCACAATAAACCTTAAAAGATGCTACCGTACACACTTTAATCCATTTTTACTTGCAGCGAGTTGCAATATTTTGTTTATGTGGCTTGGCAGTCGCACTGCTGTTCGTCCCGCTCATTTGCACGTGAGTTGGCCATTGGGCTAAGCAAAAGTCCAATCCTTTCTTCACCCTCTAGAACGCATGCATTCGGCCCAACCTAGTGCCTTCCTCGACTTAGCGAAGCCTCCGGACGCTTCGTCGATGTCATTATGTCGTTGCTACCGTACCAGTAAAGAAACATAGAATCTGGGTAAAATTAAAAGAGGAATACTTTAATGACTTTATTTGATTATTTTTAAACTACCATTGTTACACCTATTTGGACAGTACCAGTTGCCCAAACCGTTTATTGGATCACTAAGAAGAGCAAGCTCCACTTATGTAAAAATTATCCATTTTGGTGTCTTGTGCGTGTTAAATTTGACTTCTTTTGAGGTGTAAATTATCCAGCTCATTACTACTGAATGTAAAAAGTTTTTAACTCTATCCGGACATCTATGACACGCGAAAAGTCGCGCATCTTTTGAAATAATGGATACTCTGAGGGCGGTGTATCGTTTTATCACCTGGCCTGTGACTCAAATTGTTGAAAAGACAGTGGAAGTTCCTATTCGATCAACCGGTGGCGCACATGCTAAACTGGCCGGTGTGCTTGGAGCAGCAGCGATTGCTGCGTTAGCTTACGGTGCACATGGCATGACCTTATTTGGATTTAGTTGACTGCTTTTAGGCTTTCAAAATAGTACAAAATCTGAGGAGCGTCTCCGCACTTTTAAAAGTGGTGCAGACATCCACATTCTACACTCGTTGGCTTTATTGGGCGTACGTTCTTCCAGATTCCCACAACTGGTAATCGCCTCCTCTTTTAAATTACGATTTAGACGACCTCTCTGCTTCTGACCGGCACTATCTTGTTCTCTGGGACTTGCTACTACACCGCCCTCTCGAATGACAGTAGGTTTGTGAGCATCGCCCCTGTCGGTGGCGTCACTCTCATCCTCGCTTGGTTGTCCTTTGCTTTATAAATTACGAAGTACTACCGCCTTGATTATTCCCCCTTTTATTACCCTACTGTTATTGTTTGCTAAAATCGCAAATACACATTTCGCAATGTCCCCCTTGCACTAGTGGTATGCAGAGCGACGGATTACGTTCCCAACTTTATTGAAACCTTCGTCCTAGCACAATAGACTATTTTTACCGCCTTATTGATGGTCTTACTCTCACAAATGGTAACGTTGGGGCATAAAGACAGATGGTACTGGGGGAAGTGCAGATTTAGTGTACTGCACAATCGTCCTCACGCATTGAGTAGTTCCTCCTCTTTGGCTTTCCACACCTGTTCGACTGCTGTATGCTGGGCCTTGACTACCGTTTTCAGGTGCTCGGTGGCTACGCGTTTGTCGTCTTCGGAGAGGGACTTCATAGCAGCGACTGATTTCGAGAACCTCTGGTAAATCCTGTCCATCTCTTTCTTGGTCTGATGAAGCATGTCCCAACCTTGGATAAACAACGGTGCAGTATAGGCTGGAAACTTAAAGTTCAGAGATTAGGCAAGCAGAAGAGCAGTGGAATTTCAGAGTCAATGTTTGTGTCCACGAGCCGAAGTGAACATAGCAGGTCACAGAGTAGAATCGGTAGGGGGCGCATACCAGCACGTGCATTTCATTTACTAGCGTGGATTTACCAGTTTTGCAATGAGCCACTTCTCTAGTGAAAAATTCATGCTATCTATGTAGTCTGAAGCGCCGATTTGAAGCGTTATCGTGTGCAAATGATTGACAAATTGACGTGGAGAGCTACCTTTTCTGCTGAGTTCATGACGGACATCCCCGGTGACGAGGGTTCTAAGCCGAACTGTGAACTGCGTTTGATTGATGTCCTGAATCAGGTCGGAATAGGAGCTTGCCTTTGCCCGCTTAGAGGATGGTAGTTCCGCATCTTCGGACAGGAATTGGGAGATAGCCAACTTCGCACCCGTAACCAAATCCGGACGACCGCTAAGATCGATTAGGATCTGTGAGATTGGTTGAACATTGGACGATTGGACCGAAGTATGACTGGTGATGGTGGCCACCTCACCCAAACGTATACGTTCACCCGGGATCTAAATATTAGGAGATCAAAGGTAAGAAGCCATCAAGCCTATTATGAGAGGCTTTTAAAAGACAAACAGGAATACTGTAAAGTATTTCTGGGGTCAATTTGAGACAGAGTTTTCGATAAAGATCATCCTTGAAACGGGCCACAACTTTGGCGTACTCTTGTATCATCTCTTCCTCCCTGATTTTCTGCCTCAATTCATCCGTCAAATCAACAATCTTAACTTAAGCGAGTGACGAAATAATCTTTAGTACCTGAATCTCTTCGTACTTTGCTTCTACCCTTAGATCTTAGAGGTTGATGCAGAATGACGTGACGATTAGTGTCTCGAAGTTCCCCAGGCTTAATTATATGCCCCAAAAGAACTATTCGCGAAATACTTCTTAGCGGGGCAATTGAAATCGTATCGCCAAGAAAGATTCGGAATGCTGGTCTTGAAAGCATCGAAATCATGAACATCGTGGAGCACTATGACCTCGCACAGCACACACATACACAATTCGACCTTCGCTATCACAAGACCTAAGTGAGCAATTGAGTGCATCAGGCACTGTTCAACAAAGTAAACATCGTGAGTGCTCAAGACGAAGTCTATATATGGCATGCATTTACAGTATTTTAGACATAAAATGTGCTGTAATGCCACCCATTTGCAGTAATTATATTTTAGATTTCCATCTTGTATTTTTTAATCCACTAACAAATCAAATTGCTGACTGCATGAAACAGTTGATTGCATGTACAAGTTAGCCTGTTAAGGGAAAATTTTGGACACAAACTAATGTTGTTGATGTCATGCAGTCCTTTCGTTTGATTGGTGGATAAAGGGTACAGCTTTTATAACCACATTTGTCATTCGATCCAATGAGTTCTGAACTATGGGCGCAAGGAAGCTGACGGATACATTCCTTTTTATGCGGAGTAATGCTGTTCAGAACAGGACTTTTTCGGGAAATTTACAGTCCGTAAGTTATCAAGGTCTTCAGTTTCCCATAGCGCTCATCAGACAAGGAGAAATTGCTAGATGAATCTGCTAATATTGAACTTGGAACCACTCAACTTAATAGTGGGTTGCACGAGTGGCAAAACATGGTTAAGTCGATCAACTTTCAATTTACCGTCATTCGTCAAAAAAGTAAGGCTTGGATAATAGCTGCTTATGCGCTTCAGTGAGGGAACTCGTAACTTTACATGATCGTCACATAATGGCCGCCAAATTGGATGACAACCTCGATGAAGATCAAGAAATCGAACTGCAGACGAAAGAACTGACTCAGGTTTGAGATTTTGGATTCTTAAATGCCCAGCTTTTTACATTGTCCTAGCATACTCGTTCTAATTTAGCTTTTTACATTGTGTCACCGCCAATTGTCGCAACTAACAGCACTGAAGCGGAAAATTCAGATGAGCAGCAGAGCACAACCCGAGAGGTTGATGACTAATGCGCTTTCCTGTCTCGCCAGAACGCTGCAAGAACTCTCACTGACTTTCAGAAAGGTTCAGTCACAATATCTAAACGGTTAGCGCAGTCTTTATTCCATTTTGGGTTTTTAGTTAAAATGCCTAATTGTGTCTCATTTTTTAGAGCTGAAAGCAAGAGATGAACGGATTCGTGGATATTTAAATGTGACTTTGGGCTCCGAACTTACTGCCGATGACGTAGCTGGTTTAGCTGAGTTTGATCTGCTTGAAGTATAGACTTTCTTTACCAGTCTGCAGTTGTCATTTGTGTCGTTGGATATTTTCTCTCCTGTTTTTTTTCTAGCCTCCTACCGGTGATCAGACCCAATTGCTTCTGGCGGAAAATACAAAGGCTGTTGAGCGAAGGGAGCAGGAAATAACACAGATTGTTCGGTCTCTTCATGAATTAAATGAAATCTTCCGTGATGTTGCCCAGCTTGTTGTCGACCAGGTGAATTATCAATATTTGGGCCACCCGTCCTTTATTATCTATACGAAAATTCGCCTATTCAAGTACTCTTGCAAATGCGACTTGCACCTTCGATGAGTGGTTTTATATTACCGGATCTTCAATGATCCACTACTCCGTCTACCGTTTCCATTAAGTTTGGTACTAATTAGTATACTGAGCTGCTCATTTACTGTTTCGTTTACTTTCTGGGAGCCATGTTTTCAGTCACGTTTGAGTCGACCTCTGTTACGAATATGTGATTGTGGAGGACTATTTGTATGTTAAATGCTCACTGATTTCTAACTCCGAGTACTTTTAATCTATCTAATAGGGCACCCTTGTTGACCGCATCGATTACAATGTGGAACAGACGCAGGTTCGCGTTCAGGAGAGCCTGAAACAGTTGACGAAGGCGGATTCACACCAGAAGAGGGATAAGAAACTACTCGTCATCTTTGTTCTGGCTTGCCTCGTTATGATCCTTGGCACCATTCTAGTGTTCACCAAATTTACCTAATTTCATGTCTTACTGTTCCTTTTCACTTGTGTGTCTGTTTTCGTCTCTGTGTGTCTGTACAGTGTGGCACCTGTGTCTTTCATACTTCGTTAATTTCGTTCTACCCTAATTATGCTCGCCGTTTTTTTTCCGTTCATAGTTGTACAAACTGCACCCACTCATTTGTCTTACCTCTACTAATCTTTATCTGATTTAAACACATCTTTTCTTTTACGGAGAGAAATGATTTAACAGGGTTTTCTTACCATCATTTTACAGCTACTTGGTTGCTGCTTGCCCAGCCGGTAGCACGGAGTTATAAGACCAATTACATCAGCGGTGAAGAATCATCTGCAGTCAGTAGTTTTAATCTTGTGGCGCTTAGATAACCGTAGAGTTAATACTTACGTGTTTGCGCTCTGAATATCACGCACTTCTAGTTTATCCGCTTTCCTTGAGTCTGGATACACAACTAGGTGACTCCCTTAACAAAGTGGAGTTTAAATTCTCCTGGCCTGGTGTTAGATCCCTTTTTTTGTTTTTAAACGACAGATTAGCTTGCCAGTTCGATGGTGCGTTTGATTTAAATCAGGTTGAGTACAGGATGCAATATTTCACAATGAGCGTCGACTAGTGGTGTGTGCCTGCATAGACTAAGGCAAGTGCCAGGCACCAAGTCTGCTTTGAGACGACTGAGCTGTCAGTGCGCCAAGACTCGATTTCAAGTCAAGACATGCATATAACTGTGGAGCGTCGCGAGCACCTCCGTCCAAAGCTCTTGAAGGAGACAATGCAGAAGGCTCCTGCCTAAGGATAATATAGTAGCAGTAATAATATTTATATATAGAAATGAGACAGACTATACACAGAGACGGAAGGGGAGAGAGAAAGAGAGCAAAGAGCAAGAAAGCTGGTTTGGAGCCACTCTTGGAATGGGGAAGGAGATAAGAGAATTGAGAGAGAGAGAGAGGGAGAGAGGTGGGATGAGTCCCACACACGAATTCCCTGACTCTCGTACCCTGGCGCTTAACGTGATGCATGTGTGTACAAATCATTATGTGAGGCGAGGAGTGACTAAAGAACCCTGTTTACCGAGCATGCACGGAGTTGTGAAATGTCTGTGGGTGTGATTGTAGGGTAACACATCAAAAGAGCAAGTGATAGAATGGGAGAACACACCCGGATCACTACCACGTGAGTGCATGTGAGAAGGAGAAATAAGAGGAAAGAAAGAGTAGTAGATCTCCAGTTACTCCAACTCCGGTGAGGATCGAAGTGGACAGGAGGAGGTACTTGGTGAGGCGTTTCCACGGTAAACCGCGGTATTAGAGGTGGAAGTAGACGTTGACGTCGCTGTGGGCACTGTATTGAGTATGGCACCCTCCTCACCCGACCTGAAACCCATCACATCGGCCACCCCAAAACTTAGTGGCGGCGCTTCCCTTTTCAATCCCGGATCACTATTGCTTCCGCCATTCGTGGCGATAGCAGAAGCAGTGGACCTGATAGTTGCGGCGGTGGAGGTTGAATTAACAGCGGGAGTGTCGGCCGCCAGTGTAGTACCCTGTTGCGTGTGTGAGAAGTTATTCATCTTGGGGGGTGGGTAGGTGGAGGGAGAAGAATTGGAACCCTGTACTTCCCGAAGTAATGGCGCTATGGACTTCGGGTCACCCTGTGACATTATCATTTCGGAGGCGGAAAAACGTTGTGACGCGCCTGGAAAACAAGAGGCGGAAGCATTGGTCGTAGATCGAGAACTTGATCCCCAATAGTTTACACCATTGCCACTACTTGCGTAAGGAGCGTTTGAAACGCTTGTAAACTCTCTTGACGCCTGATGATGTTGCCGTGGGGTGGATGTTATCGGGAACGGTCGTTTATAGCTGAAAAGAAGGCGTTTATAAAGCACTCTTATCGATAGAGAAAATTACTTATGTTTCAACCTTGGAAAACTACCTGCTGCCAAGCGACGGATGCGCGTAGGGCGAGTTGGCAGCAGCAGCAGCAGCAGCGGCAGTGACGGAAATGTCTTGTGGAATCGGTTGCCGTGTAAAATGACGCTGCGGACTAGATGTAACACCGTTACCAAAGGGTGATACCGGGCTATGGATAAATGGTTGTTTTCGTAAATGAGCATTAGAAGGGGTCTCTGCTAGTCCGGAGTAAGCACCACTACCACCGGCATTGGAGTGTCGACGAGACGCCGCGAACATTCCATACGGATGATGCGGTGTCTGAGATGGTGGCGGCTGTTGGTGTGGATGATGATGGTGGTGGTTGAAGGCCACTGCGGCAGCTGCTGCCGCTGCTGCAGCAGCTGAATGCGCGTGGTAAGGATGGTATTGTGGCATGTAGTCATCAACCTCATTTTCCGAAATGAAGCGGATGCACTTCTTCTTTCGTCTACAAGCGATTAAACACCTTCAATACCTCCACCCTTTGAACTCCAGTAGCAGAGCAAGTAATGTAAGGTGGTGTCCAACTTGACAAACAAATGGAGGGTGCAAATAATGGTGACTACCTAAACGGTGCGTAAAAAGTACTTTTAACTACTTTGATTTTGAAGTGTTACAATTTGTCTCATGTGTTTGCGCTTGACTCACTCAAAAAAAAAATAAAATAAATAGGACAGACAAAATTCATGTACTTGAATCAATTAAAGTGCATTCAGAAATTGTCAAACTGCATCCCCATTAGGTAATGCGGACCGGTTGCACCGTAAACATTCAAAACCCTTTCGAGCACTTATTTAAGGGAAATAATTTGCATTAAGTTCAATACTGTTGCATCCTTATCACACACCCAGTAAATCTTCACTTGTGATTTGATAGTTCTTCAACCGGTCCTGCCTCCTACAGTCGGGACGTGTCTCATCTCTTTTGTTCCTCTTGACAGTAGAGGCTGCCTTATGCTAATTGTTTTATGTCTACCAACGCACTTCAGCAATTACACAGACATTGAGGGCAAAAGTGCAGAGGCTAAATGAAAAATTTTGGCCACGAATTTCTGCCGAGGGGTGGAGACAACCTACCTCTGCATACTGATGCATTGAGATGAATTAGAGACCAAATCGGGTCAGCATGAAGTTCCCTCCTCCAGGATCTCGACATCAAAATCATTGATAAGTCTGTTGATTTTAGCAACTCCTATCTGCCTTCATGTGGGCTGTGTTCTATGAAGCATTCCATTAACTTTCACTTGCATTTGCCGCATGATAAAGGGTTATGCATCGAGTTAGGGTTCAAAGAACAACGCTAGTAGGGAGTGAATTAAAAAGCTTAAAAAAAACCCGAGTAGAGAATAAGCGCAGGTGTATGATCGGTTTCGCCTTTTTTTTACCTTGAGAAGCAGACCTACCGACAAGGCTTGCACCACAAATTCTGATGCTCAAGACCGAACCGAGCACGACACTTCTTCATACTCCCACCAGACAGCTCACCCACCGCCATCGCTGCCACTGCTGCAACTGCCGCCACCGAGTCGCTATTCATTGCTGCAGCAGCAGTTAGGTAGGGATTTCGCTTCATTCCCACAGCCGATTGATGGGAGGGCGTCTGTGGACCGTGGTAGCCCCAGTACCCTGTTGATGATCTTGACATTGTTCCGCCTCTGCCTTGACCCTGTGTCGATGCGTACATCGAGACTGCAGCGGCCGAGACAGTGGAGGAGGAAGAAGGAGAATATCCAAAGGCTCTTTGAGATGGCATTTGCAACAACTGTTGAGGATGTGTTTGTTGTTGCTGCTGCTGATGATGCATGGCTTGATTGTAGTGATGTTCAAATGCAGAACACGCTGACATTGTCAACGTATTGTTGGCAAGATTGGGTGTCGGTCTAGACAGTGTAGCAAGAGATTGTGGTGGTGGTTGAGATGGCGCTTGCAGTGGACTCACAAATGCTGCTGTGTGTGCTGGCAACTGCGATGGTGGTGGTGGAGGTGGTGGCAGTGAAGGACGAGGTGGTGGTGAAGAATGTGTTGCCATTTGCTGCTGTTGTTGTTGTTCTGATACCCTGTTTACTATCACCGGCGATTGAGGAGGAAGAGGTGGAGAAGATAAAGGTGTTGAAGAAGCCACTCGTCGTTCTATTGAAGGTGAATAAACATCATTAGTGGAGTGTGGGCGCTCGAGAACCTTTTGGGGAAGCTCTAGTGCCTTTCGATCTTCGTGGAAACTGGAGGACCGCAGTCGACCGGTAGGAGACGTCTTAGAAGCAGCATTGATGGTACTGGAACTGCTGGTCGGCTTGTGGACAAAGGAGCGATGATGTGTAAAAGGTCGTCGGCTGCGACGATGGCGCCGGCGGGCATGATAGGCGTAGTTATCACGCGCCGACCAGCCTGGGTAGAGACGCTGGTGAAGTTCCTTTGCCTGTCTTGCCATCTCATAGTACTTTGTCTGCTCAGCACGTGAGAGTTCATGCCACTTTTTGCCCAAAATTTGATTGATCGCTGCAGACTCCTTCAATGTGCACTCCTCTTGCACTCGTGGACGCATTTCCTTCATGAAGAGCATGAAAGCGTTTAGTGGCTTCTTTATATGAGCCTTCTTCAGTCGGGAAAGCAACCGGCCACCATCAGGCTCACTTGACACCTCATCCTGAGGCGAGGATGCCGTTGTTTCGGGGTCACAGTTAGGCTTACTAAAGGAGGATAACGGAATTGAAGTGTCAAACACTGCTATTGCCCTTATAGTTGCAATTTAGTTTCCCCACTTCCGCGGCACTTAATATACCGTTGCCATCACTCAATTAAGTAGCAATAAATTTACGAATCTGGCATGACACAGTGATAAACGAGTTAAGGATGCTAAATTTATCTTCACTTCCTTTTCCACCTGACCCAGCAGTGTTCAGCCAGGAGTTGTCGATGAAGCCATAGAAACACGTGTGTTACATAATTGTCCCACTTTTAGTTGTCAAGTTAGCATGAGAGAAAATTATGTTCCATTGTCATTGTTACACCGTTTAGGAAAAGGGTCAAGTAAATCACGTGCTCATTCCTCTGTACAAAGCTCAACTCATATGGTGGTAAGCATGTCGCCCGTTCGCGTCGTTGATAGTGTCCACAGCAGGAGTTGGAAAACATTCATAAGGCAGGACATGAGTGAAAATAAGGAGTAGGAATTACAGTCCCACGAGGGTGACAGGGATTTGGGGTGGTCCCTTTTTTTCCCTCCCTAAAGGATCATTTTACTCAATTTTAAGTACCATTCCGCTTCAGTTTTGCTTCTTACTCTCATTTACGGTTGTCCGATGTCCTTTTTCTCTTCCATACCGCGAGATTAGGAAAGAAAATAAAACCCATTCAGCCAAGGGGAACGAGGTGGACCTCTGAGCAAAAACTACCATTTACTTTATTGGAACGGATCTACTGTGGAGAAAAATGGAAAAATGAAGTTGGACTTTCTCTTCAACAAACGTAAATTGGGTTATTGTTTGACTATAAGAATGAAAGCAAGGAGAGAATTCGTCCTCAAGACGTCTACAGTGTATTGCTACCAATGGTGAAACTCAGGGTAGGGAAAACGCAATGAACGCTAATTAAGCATTGTGACAATAGAGGGAATTACCCAAGCGTTCACTTTGGTGCGATTAAGTCATCCTCTTGGCGTCTAGGTGTCCGATCCTTGCGTCCAAATCTCCACAGCGGTTTGGTGATCGAGTAACAAGCCCTCTAAACGGATTGATGTGCTACTTTACAGCCTCAACGATGACTTAAGGTGCTAAAACCGTGCCTAGATATACATCTGCGTGCATGATTAATTACCTATTCAAGGCTGAATGGTTAACATGGAGGTGTGGAATTCACGGACGAACCAATTCACCAATGCAGGCGCAATTGTGGGTGGTGCACAACCATCCTCCTCCTCCTCCTAGTGTGTGTGTGTGTGTGTGCATATGCAATGAAGTCCAGCTGTAACGTCAACCAAACACAAGACCTGTCACACTTTTGCCATCACTGAAATTGCAAACAAAAGCACTCACGTACACACACACACACACACAGTGCATCAGTCTATCAAGTGTGAACGAATTATAAAAAAGGGAGTCACAGCCAAACAATTTGCATTTGTTTAGTGGATTGTTAGCATAAATTAACCATGTAAATTTACACACACCCGCACAAACATAATTTCGTGAATATTCCGGCCTTCTGTGGAGTTAAAATCTCTTCTTCAAGAACCACTTGACAAGTTTGTTGAAGAGGAAGAGAGTGAGGAAGGGCGACTCCATCAAGGCTTATGTAACTCCATGTCAAAAGATTTCAACGTGAAGGAGAAAAAGGAAAAAAATAAAGTTCATCAGTTGCAATTACTGGAAATGGTAAGCAGTGATGCAAAAATGTCAAGCTGAGTAATACCACCCACACCAAATACGGTGATGAGGATAGGATTTAAGTAACCGTGAAAAACAATTTCAAAGTGATCATCCAATTTCACCTTAACACAACTGTCTACATTGGTGGACCTTGTGTAATCAAAAGGAGTTTATAGTGAAGCGTAAGTAGGGTGTTTGAACCGAGCTGGATGGTGTAACAGGGCGATTGAGACCGGTCCTATTGTGGACTTCAGAAGGAATGAATTGCCTCCCACCAACTGGCGTCCCAAATCAAGTGATGTGATGCAGTTTGAAGGCGTGGTGATACGACCTCTACAAGTAGCCAAGAAACGAGTAGTGATGCATGCATGAAATATGTGGCACAGACGGGTGAGTGTCATTCCAGGATTACCTGAAACACACTGCTGCCTCCATCACTGGAGAAGGGTGAAATGCATAGAATGAGATGATTTGACAAAACCTAAACAACTGAATGAAAGCCAGAGCAACAAAATACTTGTACGTAACTTCGATTTTCTTCAAAAAAAAAAAAAATTGATGCAATGTGCGCCTGTTGAATGCGGGAGACCCACGATCTGACATGACGCAATGCTTGGGGATGCTCCATAGCACCAAAAAAAAACAAGAGGAGAACAGTTTCAACAACGCACAAGGTAGTGATGCAGTTGCAAACAAGTTATAAATGTCATAAAAAGGAAACTCTGTTGGTACTAAAGTAAGATTATGCAATGAGGTGTGAGAAAGAAAAGTGCCTAACAAAGAAGACACAAATGTGATCTCACTCTTGAGCACAAAATGAAATGCTTGTAGAGGGATGAAAAAGTTGGATACTGCGGTCACCATGGCACTCCGTCTGTGGTAGACGGACAGCTTTACACTTGGAATCGAGACTTCTGCAAGGAATCCGTTTCACTACAATGCGAGGACTCGAAAGACGCATTAGGTGGACGATTAACCCTCGTACAAGTTTTCAAGGCCACTAAAACCAACACAATAATATGTACTCCGGTTAGAAGGGTTTAGCAAAATAATTTCTTGACTTAGTTATTCATTTATTAACGCAAGCCCTCCAGTTGCCGCAGTTTTGGGTACCTTTATGCCACTCTGAGCATGATTGTCTTCTCAGGTCTTTTTTATGTTAATAGTAAATCACCTTTCACACGAGTGTGAGTATACGACAAAGCACAGTAAAAGTAGTTTTCTCACCGGGAGTTTTGTCGACCCGATTCTGCAGATTTTGATGTAGTTGTGGATGATTGCATCAGCCAGGCGTCTGAGGGCACTTTTCGACCCAGACCAGCTGGAGAGGATACAAGGCCGCCCTGCCCAAGCCCTCTCGTGGTAATGGAAACTGCGGACGGGTTGGCAGTAGAGGTGGCAGTGGTGTTGGTTTGAACCGTCGGTAGACTGCTAGTAAAGGAGGCGGCAGCAGCGGCCGCAGAGAGGAAGTGCATGTGAGCTGCTGCTGCGGCCGCGAACATGCTGTGAGTCCGAGGAAAAAGGATACCATTGGAATATGCCAGAAGCAGTTCAAAGGCACTGTGCATCCGTAAAAAAAAAACTAATCTGATAATTGCAAGAGAATTATCAGAACAAGTTGATGCTAGGCTGGACGTAGGTGGTGCATTAAAAAGAGGCGTTAAAGAGTTTTTCCAACTTAAAAAGGCCCCTGAACGCAAATTTGGACTCCTATCTGTAGGCATTGAGATGGACCAAAATGGTGAATTTGTCAGTAATTTTGATTGGTTTGAGTCTGGAGGACAGATGGTGGAGGATGTAGCCAAGTAAAAGTCTCGGTACTTGTTTACTCCTGCTAAAGCTGTCATCTTTCGAGACCAGTTGATATCGGTGTTAGTGGTGTGGTGAGATGAGGTGAGACACTTATGAAGTGTCTCAGATGAGTTTACAAAGTGGAGAGATCGCCATCTTTTGAGTATGAGAAAAAAGGCTGTTTTAAGGTGCTATACAGGAATCTCAAAAATCCTTTAAAAGTAATCAGTTTGAGGTGTAGGAGGATCTCAAGATCCTTCCAATTTCTGCACAAACGATCTGCTGATACACCAAAAGTTATGGAGGATGAGAAGTGGCTAAAGGATGCATGACAAGGTAGGCAGAATAAATGATTTTATGCTACATTAACCACAAAACCTTCATCCAGCAAACCATGTTAGCTGATGGAAGATGGCAGGGATGCAATATTCTAGGGATTGGCTTGAAGTTGTCCAAAATCGACTGCCGTCGTATATGAGGCGACGATTAGACTGCTCGATTAGACTGAAGGAGTGGAGGAGTAATGGCAAGAAGTTGAGTCCATTCACCACAAAGAAATATGACTTAGGAAGTCCTTGTTTTACGCATTGACAAA
>UYWX01020658.1:0-13502 GCA_900622495.1 Hydatigera taeniaeformis | reverse complement strand
AAATTTAGCGGCGATTGATATAACTTCACACTGTCAACACAGTTGTTTTACTGTGGCAAATGCTGGTCCTTGAGAGGTGAGACTGTCGCCAATCGATAGCAACAGTTAAGTATTATCGGATGGTACCAACTTTTTTCCTTGTTTCTTTGACGCGACACTAAAGATATTTCATCACCCCACAAAGCAAGGTCGAGCGCTACTTCACTTGATGCTTGTTTTCAACATATTGGTTTGGAAAAAATAAATTCGATTCAATCCGCTCAGTATGGCTACTATTACCGTCACGATCAGCTGCGGATCCATGAAGTTAGTCGTTAGTCCTGAGCTTTGGTGGGGATCTATGTAGGTGTTCCGCCATTGTGCCCTTGATGGAGAGGCTGGTCTGAAGGGTACATATTTTGTCCCTAGAAGCTATCGCAGATCGAGAATTGCGTTTTCCTCTGTGTCTGAGGCATCATTGGCGCATTATCCTATTCTCGCATTTGAAGCTTACAGCTTAAAATCGCTCGGATTGTGCTAAAACTGTCAAGGATGTTAGTCTATGGAACTATGAATAGGATGTTTGAAACTTTGCTTGAAGTTTTTCATTTCGGTTTTAGTTTTGTTACAAACTGTCTATAGCCACTTCTGTTCCTATTTGGGGCCTTTTATGAACTTTGTTGGCCCGGTCCCGACTCCTATGAGCTTGATTCTCAAGTTAGATCATGTGCGCATCGATTCTATTCAAATCGTGATCATTCTCACATTGCTGGAGACGACCATCGGATCTGACCATAGTTTTGCGTCTACAAACAACAACTTAACGTCAATGTGTGCACCCACAAAAGGACTACTCTGGGGTTCTCACATGTGCGTTTTCTTTCATCGGTACTGTATCGAAGTTACGAGAGACTGAAAGGCTCCGCCTCATTCAGTTCAGTACGAATTAGCGAGTGATCTTTCCACCCCAAAACTATTTCCTAGCATCTACCGAATTGCCCTCACGCCCACGCTTCTCTCCAAATACCAAGAGTGTGCTTGAGAGGATCGTTATATCTGTCACATCTGTAGTTGATCGCAATTATTTTCATTCACCTAATCACTCTTCATCAGGGTCTTAAAAGTGAATGTAATTGAAATCGATGGAATACACTGGCTACTTTAGTAGCGAAGGTGATAATGTTGTTAGGGACTGTATTTTGCTCGCTTTTTGCAACCGTAAAATTGTTTATCATATCTTTATCCCGCCTGCATTAGGTGCTTGCCTCGAATACTGGGATATTAAGCGCCGACACATTTACTCATTTACTCATTATTAGGAGTTTGACTGAGGATTCCGGTACTGTTTTCACTGCAGCCATATGGTTTCATGATCATGCGCTAGTGTGGCATCGGATGAAATTGTCAAGATTACGTGTTCACATTCTCGCTGTGTCTGCTACTCCAAAAGCGCATAAAAGGAACACTTCGGAGGAAGGATAAAATGTTGATAGAAGTGTCTACTCCCATAACTTGTATCTCAAAAATTAAATATCTCCGAGCAACTGACGGTGCCTTCGTACACGAATTTGGCGGAAACATTTGAATCACGCACCACTCTGCAGTGCTAGCACGTTCTTGCAACACATTCCTCAAAAATTTCAACAACTGATTTCACCGAATGCAAAATGACCATCATGTAAGTTTGATGCCAAATATACGAACATATTTGTTAGTTTGAGGCATGGTGATAAGTCAGAAGGGTATGAGTTATCAGGAAAATGCGGAGAACAGACAACGATTGTATGAAAAACGGTCAACTTACGCCAATGTTTTATGCTTTAATACTCGACATTGTGATGCGTGTTGTGGGCCAGGGGCGAAAAAGAGCAGAAAGATTAAACGCCTTCCCTTCCTCTTCACTGCTACAGGATGCAAGTCGTTTTGAGGGGGTAGGTGCCACCGTCATGCACGCAAGAACCTCATGAGGAACAGCGTATATACACGATGTTGTTTCCCAGCTAGATCACGATGAACACTCCTGTAACTTCGTAGCAAACAGATATTTAATGGACCAGTTCTGCCCTTTCCTCCAAGTAGGGTGTGCCTAGGCTCTGTAAAACATTAGCAATGTTCACAGATAAAAGAGACGTGCATAATTTCCGGAATTCATGAGTTCGAATTTATGTGACATAGTTTAGCTGATAACCTTTCAGCTAAGCCATGCTCGCCACAAATTCAAGCAGGTCAAATTTAATTCGTACATCATTTCACAGTCAGTTATAAAGCATTGTTAGGGACATCGAATTTTGTGGGTGGTTTGGATCGGCATTGTGCAACAGCCTATTGTAATCCTTATATGGTATTCAAAATGTTGAGAGTGGTAGATGCTAGCTTAATTGGCACCAACCATGCTTTCCCGATTGGTTGGCCCTACAAATCGGAGTAAATATCCAATCCTCAGCAAGGTACCAAAAAAACTCTGAACTGTTCTTTATACACTAGGACAGTGCCTGTCCCTCATGGGCTATTTGGCTGCCAGGAGGTGGTGCTTACGTATGGGTTTTTCAAGCATAATACAAATGTAGGTAACAAAATCTTACCAGCTACCGTGTCATTGTATGGCATTACATGATAAATCGAGCAGACAACATCTATTTTCCCCGAACCATCTTTGGAAGCGAGTTTGCCACCTTCTAGACACTGGGCTATCAATCCTACTTTTAGCAATGCGAAGTCGGTCCACAAGTATAGCTACACTTTTACCCACTTGAAAACTCGCAGTTTGTAAATGCAGTCATCGTGAACGCGGGTCTTCAGAAGCCGTAGACTCATGGTGCGGGGTAATGGTTAACTGACCTGGAATGACAATGACTCATTTCCTCGGTGCTGCTTCACCATTCCAATCACTATTTTATGATGATCACATTACAATTCCGATGAAAATTGCCGTTTCCTCACGAAAAAATGGGACTTAGACCCGCCCAAAAGTTAGCACCTCAAAAGTGAAGTCTTTCACTGTTTCCTAAGCAATTGAATGGCGCCTTAAGCTGATTTTGGCAATTGAAATTACGCCAACCGGTTTTCTGAGTTTGGTGACCCAGCCCACCATTTGGATTGTGAGGGTGGTGATAACCGCTGCGTACATGGCCAAAAGAGCAGAACAGGTCACACTAACCGCATTAGTTATCTGTACTGACTGTGGCTTGCTTAGCACTGTAGGCATGAGATAATCACCTTTAAACACTGCTTCATACAGTAAAAACTCACGAGTTTAAATCCAGATTGTGCAAAAACAGACATAATGGCTAATACGCTTATATGTGCAAGGAGTGTGAACAGACAAAATTTCCATTTACTACCATTAATCTGACTTTTCAAAGGTTGCATAAGAGCTAACAGTGTGAGCATCAACTCCAGCGCAGAGCAGCAAAGGCAATGGCAACCCATCGTGGAGAGCAGACGTCAAAGTGTTCTGGCCTTGTGAACACACGAAAGCCAGCCTTATGCGCAACGGAGATGTAATATTTAGCGTTTTCATAACGTTTTCCCCGAAGGTAGTCCTTAGAAGCCAACCCGTTAGTGAGATTGTTCAAGACAACTGCAAAGAGGCATTCGTCAGCTATCAATCGGTCCTGAAAACTGCGTAATTCAACGGGCTTCCCTGCTCGTGCCAATTGATCGTTGACCCACTTAAGTAGCTCATGCTCGTCGTAGGCATCGTGGGTGAGGTAGCTTCGAAGCATCTCCATGAGCAGGACTTCACACATCTCCTGATCACTTGTGGTTAGTCGTGAAGCATCCAGACTAGGCAGACGGAAGGAGTATCCCTGCACTAACCGAAGAATACAAGTATTATTTTGCAAGAACTGTGCATCCCGGCGAATCAAATCAAATTCATGTGTAAACTTCACCCCTGTTGTAAAGCCGGGTCGCAGCACTTCAAATACCTGTTTTGCGATCAGCCCGTCTCGCAAATTGCTTATCACGTGAGTGCAATAGGGCTTAACATTAATAGAATTGATAAAATTACGTGAGGACAATTCATTGACATCTTCTTTGGAGATGGGAAAATCACCGCCTCCGTGTGCCTTCATTTCACCCGCAAATCTGTCGAATAGGAAGGCCACCGTCATGAGGTGGAGCACTCCGCGGGATTTCCGTTGATGCTCGGGATGTAAGAAGTCATCTTCACAGAGAAACATTTCTGCTCCCAGCTCTCGCAAATTCTGAAGAACGGCTTTCGCACGATTTTCAATATTGCTATAAACAAGCACTTGATGATCAGGAAGAAGTCTAGGTCGAATGGTAACCGGAGCGATCTTGTAGAGCAGATGGGCGTATACAACACAGTCGGATAAGTCGTACTCAAAATTTGTAAGAACATTGGTAATGCCTGCACTTCTAAGGTGGTAATTCACGTATCTAGTAAGGATCTGTTCTGGTGACAGACACTTTAAGTCATTTATGTCTTCATGTACTTCCCGAAGCGTAAAGATTTCAGGATGCTCGTGAATGTTTATATTTTGATAATAACCCTTAAGAATGACTTGCTTTAGGAACTCAAGGCTAGCTAATTTGAAGTTGGGCCTAGTTCCCATCAAGTCATCCACCGTGATGTTTTTGACAGCACAGCCGTTGCACAGTGCTGCTGTAAGCGCTAGTTGGAGATTTTCAACCCTGTGACTAGCGTAGAAAAGGTTGTTACTCATATTGATTGCTCTTTCATCGATGGCATTGGAGAAAAGGCAGTTGATTACTTTACAGGGAATGACACCCTCTGCAACAGCCTCATAGAGTTTGTCGCTGAATGGATCCAGGGGCATATATGCCCTACAGTCCAGATCAGCGCTAAGTTTCTTGTTAATGAATCGGCAAAACCCACTTCGGAGGCCGGCTTCATACACCTAGAAATAGTCGAGGTAGATTTACCAACGCTTCAGTCAGTCCTTTAAGCACTAACGAATCAGAGTGAGCCATCACTCCTGACCGTGGGAAAAATTTGAGCATGCATTTCATAGCGGTCACTGAGGTCAAATTACTAGTTTCGTTCAATAAAAGACATGATCACCATCCAGACGTTCCATCAAGTTGGTGGCACAACCCTAAGACATTCGATCAACTACGAGTTTAACTAGGCAGACATAAGCAAAATTTCTCAAACAATATAATCGAAACTCCCTTATGAAAACTGCGTCTTTATTTAGTTTGAAAATAACCTCTAAAACGGATCTCACCTCTTCAGCAGGAAAATAACCTCCGCATGACATGTTTACTCAAAATACGTGCGAAAATCTGATTTCTGCAACATTCAAAAAGGCAAATCAATTGCCTTCCACGTGGACTCTCATCCTTGCTTAATGGTAACGCCATTATAGTTAAGTAAGGCGGGAAAGTGCGAAACGCTGACTGCTTCCAAAGGCACTGGTTGAAATGCTAGATTCCTTTCAATTAACTAATAAATAAACTCGAAAATATGATGCTCTTCTAATGGATCGCACCATTATCAGATTTCAGACCTCTTCAAATTACCAAATTGTTATTAAGGTAACAGGAAAGTGCTCTTCTAAAGGAATGGGGCCAAGTATTATTATTAAGAAAACGATTAGAGCTAATGGTCTGTTAATTTTTTAGTAATAGTCGAATTTCCTCGCAGGAACGGTTTTTAACCTAATTCAGATTTATACCCTGATCAACATACATAGCGTAGGTGGGGTCTTGCAGAAACGAGACGCACCTTCAACCGCCAAGTGAAACGCTCATTCGGTCAGGTGTGCGTGCCAAGTAGGAGTGCGGTGTCAGACGCAGTTAACAGAGTCACGGTCGTACGCGAGCCAGTTCCGCGGCCTGTGCTGTTGCGCACGCCGTGTCCTCCTGCGCTGTCGGTGCGTACGCGTTTTCAGCCACATGCACATACGCACGCGAGCACGCGCGTTCCGATCGTTTAGTCAAGGCCAATAAAGCAACCAATCTGCTCGCTCCACGAGGCATCTACGCAGAGCGTAGCATTCCGATGTGCATGCTACTCATCGATCTGTACATTAGGCATGCAACCTTCAAAAACGTACCTAAAGCTCTTCTTATCTGGCTCAGTCTTATTTGCATATTGTCCTTCATAAAATGTATTTTCTACTTATGGTCAAAGAACCTGTTTGTTTTTTAGAAATAATAACACTGTTTTTGACTAGTAAAATGCTATAACTAAATTTTCAGAAAGGAAAACTGTGAATAAATAAATACCCTTTCAGAACTTACAAAGGAAGGCTCATTTAAAAATGTAATCTGCCCAACTAATTGATGATGGTAAAACAGTGTCGGTGGAAACGCTTTTGATTTTGGCTGTTACGGGTAGAGGCATTAGGAGGATATTAGACTTCATAAAGAGTTGTACAAAGTTAGGGTTTAATCAGCGTCTGAGCTAAAGCGTCATTACCAAATCCTGTCCTAGTTAGTTCACCACCTACTTACCCGATGGAACGACCCTTCAATCTTAACCTGTCAGTGGTTCGAGCCCTCCTACCACATCGAATCAGGCCGTTAACAACACGAAAAAATCAACAGCTGTGTTAGGAAAGCAGGCAAGCCGCGTGAGCAAAGTAAAACAGGATCGGATAATGCCGTATGGATCCAAGTCGTTTGTTTACTTAGAGGACGTACTCATAAACACCAATTCATTTATCTATTCTAATCCCAAATTAATCATTTGCGGAGGGTGATTAAGTGCCGTTCCGTGGCCAAATACATACAACCGCACAGCATGTGCTTTCCGAGTGTGCATGATGTTTATGTAGCGTGTTGTTTATGCAGGACAGCAACACGCAGTGCTTGCGTGATGCAATGCCAAAATCGACCAAGAAAACGTTTTTTATCGCAGCTACTACCGTCGGCAATAATCACACAAACTTGCATTGAATTTCACAAATAGCGATCAACGTCGTTCGCATACCTTTCTTCAAAACTCGGAATAAGTAACTCCTTACAAATGTGCAAATGCAGACATACTTTTATGGCTTGAAATCACCAATAAAATCCATTCATTGCCTTCGAATTTCAGAACCGTAAAAATCTGGAGCCAAATAACCTGCCCAATGGATCCCCATTCATAAAATAACCGCAAATATGCTTATAGGATGCGCCAAAAAGCCAATTTTGCTTTTGCGCGAAAGGCAATTAAACAATATCGTCCACACGGACGCACTCTAGATAGACATTCAATTTAACAGACATAAGATGCAGGCGCTCAGGGGACTGGATGAATGAAAACAATTACAAGTGTCAAGCAATAACACCATGCCAGTGTCCGCATGTTAACATTTGCGGCGAAGGAGCAGACACAATCGGCCGAGGATTTCTCTACCAAGTTTTTGAAGAACAATGCAACCAAACCCGTGCGCCAATAAACCATCCCTCCACTCAACCCAAAACATTTTTACCCAACCACTGAACCGCATTACAACTATGCCGGAGTGAACGCATTCAGGCCAACAAAGTCTAACAAAAGAGATAAAATTGCAGCAAAGCCTTGAGAGCATATTGAATACCATCCCACTATTATTACGAGCAATCAATTAACAAACCTAGAACACCGTTGAGGTAAATCTAATTCCCCCCTTCTAAGGTATTTCTGACGGTTAAGTAGTAGCTTTCCATGCCCCATGACACGAGTAAAAGTAAACAAACTTATGCAGGAAGCTTCATTATTGCAATAGGCTTGGGTGGAATAAATCTGCGCGGGTTTAAATAGCATGGGGAGGAGGAGTGGAGGACATTGTTCGCAAAACAGGACACAGGAAAGAAAACCGTGGAGATGCACATTTTCGACACAGTGAGTAGAATCAGAACAAAGGTGGGTCTATTCGCTTGCATGACAGAGCAGGTGATACGAAAACCAGCGAACTCTCATCAGTGCTCGAGTGTGCGGGAATGAAGGGAGGCAACAATAAGAATTGGGCTAGTACTGGTGAAGAAAAGAAAGAATGTATTTCAAAAATTGACTAACAAATACATTTACAGAAGAGGACAGAGGCGATAGTGGTGGCAGCTTTGAGAGCAGCTAATCCATTGGGCAAATTAAAGCTTAATAATATAAACTATTTATAGATTTACCGTGAGAAGGCAGCGCGTAGCAAATTTCGCTCCTAGCTTGTGGGAGAATAAACTCAAAACAAAAAGCCCAACAGACGACAGGGAGAGGGTAAAAAGCGTGAAGGGAAGAAGTTGTGTAAAAAGATAACTACCTCCAGAAAGAGCAAGTGTGAGTGGATGTGTGCGGGTAAAACAACGCAAAGTGATTTTAGGCGGTAAAGTGGATGATCTGCGATCCCCACTTGCAGCGAAACACCTTCCATCATTACTTTTTCCGCATAAGTGTAAGAAACTTCTTTTTAGGCTTTGAGGGTCCAGGAGCCTGCGCATCACTAGTACCGGGTTCGGAGAGGTGGAGTGCTGTAGAGGGAAGAGTCGCTGAGCGCCCAGCAGGAGCTATCAATCCACCCTCTACGTCCTCTTCCTCTGTAGGAGGCATTACCGTAACGGGAGCTGGAAGCGAAGCCGCAATAGAGTTGATGGCTTCAACCCAATTATGCATATCATCCTCTGAAGGACATTGGAACAAAGATTCACCGCCGTTGAACAGTTTCAAGCGGAATACACATGGACGCTTTTCGTAATTGGTTGCAGGAGCAGCCACCGCACCAGCAAGACTAACCGGACTCTCTTTGTGATAGAGGTGTCCTGGTTTATCATGAGCAGAGCGAGAGTCTTTGTAAGCAGAAAGAGTCCCCAAGGTAGCGTTGAGCACGAAATAAAGCTCGTGCCAAGAGCGCCCAGATGCTCGTTTGGCAGCCGTTTCCCATTCATGCTTTCGGTGGAGAGTAGCTTCGAGATTGTGAGGAGCAGGACGACCAGAATCAACGGACTCACGAAGAGAACGACCCGTCGGCGTTTCAACGCCACGACGAAGTGGCGTGCCATGGAAAGAACCTGGAGCAGCAGCCGTCTGAGAAGTAGAAGGGAGAGGCTGGAATTCTCGACTAGCGTCAGATATCTTTTGCTCGATGGCTTTCTTGTGTGCAGCCTCGCTTTCGGGTGTTCGCTCCTTGGCTTTTAATTCAAGCTGGAAAAAGAGTTTCATGTATTCAGGGATGCCAAACGACATTATAGATGCGTTTGAATAAACAGTAACAGCGCAAATGTTGGCGAAACATAACGGACATACTAATGCATCTTTTCATTGCTACTTCATTCGCCTACACGAAATCTATAACTGAGCATAAATTGAAATACGCGTACAGATAGTTTCCCGTATAATCCATGAGCGAACAAGTTGCTTACCATAGTCTCCTTCTGGAGAGCGATAAATCGTTCTTCTTGGGTAGCCACGGCCTTTTCAAAGGCCAAGTGTTTTTTGAGCAGAGCAAGAGTCTCATCTAGGGAGTCACCAAGATCCGGACTCTTGACAAATGATTCCTGAGCGACAAGCCAAGCTTCTGCAATCGCAGCATCGCGAGCGAAGTGATAGACCTCCAACATCAGCTGGAGGTTCTCGTTCCTATCATTCCATTGTTCCAGCAGGAGGACACGCTCAGTAACCAACTAGAAGTAGACAATAAAAATACTACAAGTGAAATTGCAAACTGAAAATAATAGATCCGTAAAACGCACTTTAGTTTCCTCCACTAATTATTTTAAATAATCCCCATTTGTACGACTTGAAGTGTAGATAACAAATAAGTGAAGTGAGTTAACGGTAGAAAGCATTGTCTAGAAATTTGCAATATCCAGGCGTCGGTTCTCTGTCAGTAAATGTCTGACCCCGTGGCGAACACCGAGAGTTTATACGTACACACAAATGGTTTAAAATAAGGTAGATTTTAACTCGTTGAAGCAATTCACAACGCAGCAACATCCGTATGATACAAATATATAAGTACCAACATACTGAATGGAGGAGTCATCATACGAATTGTCGAACATGGTACATTAAAGATAGAGTATGACCTAGGCTATTTGTGACCAATGTTTCCATTGTTAGCCGGTTGGAGAAGGCGTTTGTTACCTCGTATGTACGTTACTGAAGCCAAATGCATAGGATGCGTTAAGAACACCGGACAAAGACACAAGCCTAGAATCCATTGTGAAATTCCATTGAAGCTCAAAATTGTTGGCACTGACCCTGGGTATCCTACCTATATTTCTATATTTTTTCTACATTTCGTGAGAAATTGGCATTAAAATCGCACAAATGCGTGAAATTCTAAACTACACACTCACAGCTGTTGATGAGGACCTATGCAAATCACCTTTAGCGCAGTGCAACCTAACTACCTGACGAAGAGTGAAGCTCGGAATGCGATGGAACGTGCCGACCAGCACGACTACCAATGATAAAAATATGCTTGAATGAGCAAATGAAGAATGCTGTTAAAAAAGTTACCTGAATGCATTTGTCTCGAATTTCTTCCTCTCTCGGATGGCGCCGATTGAGGAGAGTTCGCCCTAGACTTAGGCAGATACTAAAGTTCTCCTCTCGAGCGTCAATTTCGGCCTTCAGACTTTTGTGATTGTTCATCAACAACTCAACTCCCGAAACATCCCTAAAAGAAACCAGGCATATAAATACAACTACTTTCAGCTTGGTGAATAGGGCCTACTGAAACCAATCGCTACTGTTACAATTAAGCTTACACCATGTGTAAAAAAACTGAGGTAATGACGCTGAAACTCGGCGATCGCAAATGAACGATTTGGGAAAGTCCAGTGCCCTCAGAATCAGTGCGTTTTGCAGCCAATCGCGAAACTTATTACTGACACTATGCTGCTTAAACCAATATCGCACCCATTTTTATAACAACAACAACAACAACAACAGCAGCAATAATAATAATAATATAGGTAAAAACCTCGGTTTTTCCTTAACGGTCATCTCGGTTCGCATTGTATCCATCCAGAGTTGAAGCTCACGAACCATTGCGAAGAATCTATGGACATCACTTGCATCCAGCAGGTGAATCTTTCTCTGTTCGGCAGCATACTGAAGTTGTCTCCAAGCCTGGACTACTTCGTCTCGGCGATCACATATGATGCTCTCTTTCTCGCTAGCATAGCTAGGTAGCAGGTTGTTGGCGAAGTCGACTACCTCCTCGACCTGTTGGCCAAGGCGGGAGAGCTCGGCCTCAAATGCTGCGTGCTTGCGCTGCAACACTGCGACGGCCTTGGCATCGCGACCGACATCATCTGGAATGGCACCCGCTTTCTCTGCGATCCTGGACGTGAAAATATCTTGAACATTGATTAGATGCACAGGTGGCATTTTAAGAGCAATGACCGATGCTTGTTCAACCATTTGAGGAAGCTAAATGAATTGAGGAAAGTTACCCATTAACCTCACCTGTCAAGAACATCTTGACAATCACAAAGGAATTTGTGCAGATCCCACGCAGCCTTGAGCAATTGAATACTAGTCTCTATTAATTCCAAAAGATCGGCCCAAGCTTCGTTGACACGATCTTTCCAGCTGGCGATTTCAGCTGCTTCTCCATGACCTTGGGCAATGAGAGCGTCACAGAGCTCGTTGGCAGCAGCAACCCGGTGCTTGCCCAACTCGTTTGTCTCCTTTGAGAAATCCGCGAAACGCTCCCTTAGCAAACAACAATGCTCGTAGTCGGCGCCCATCTCGTGACTACTAGCGATGACCGTACGCTCGTCGATCCAGGCCTAGAGAAAAGAGACCATAACATCAGGTAATCTTTTTTGGGGTTTATAAGAAGCATTCATTTCTGGTCATAAAACATGCCTCCAAATCAAGGATCTCACGAAGAAGGCTGTAAAGCTTCAGAATCTCTTCTAGCCGCAGCCGGCGTTCTAAGCAAAGATCGTGCAATCCGGCATACATCTTGTCTACTCTCGATTGTTTGGCGGCCACCACCTCACTTTCAGGATGATCTGACTCAACCATTGCACGACTGCGGTCGCCCAGAGACCGGATTTCGCTGGCGTAGTTCTCAATGGTTTTTTGAAGTAGCTCGTGTTTCTTCATGGCATTAGTAGCACCTTGCTCGTCTTTGGCCTTCTCATCACCCATAAGGTAGAGTTCCTGTTCACCCATCCAGGCCTCCGCCTCACTGGCATCGAAGAGGTATTGCTGAGCAATTTCATTCTGCGCAAGGGCAGCCTGGCGGTCAGCCAATGCCTTTCGCAGCGTAGCCCATAAAGCGCGTACCTCGTCAATGCCCTCGCGGAATTTTTCACTGTGTGGATGACCTTCAGCAATCATTTCTTCTCCTTGCTATTTAAGAGAGACAAAATTACACTTCGGGCAAGGAACGAATCAAAAGAATCCACCTAATAATTAAGTTTATTAAGCAAAGTCAACAATAATATTAAAGTGGAATATCACCTGACAAACAGCATCAACGCGCGGTTCATGATTCTCAACTTCATTGGTGAGCATTTTATGACGTCGTTGCAACTGCTGGTTAATAAGGAGACTAGACGCCATTCGACCATGATCCTCAATAAGAGCAAGTTTCTCCCGGATCCAGTCCTTTTCATCCTCCAAATCGCGGAAGAACTGGCGCACCCGCTTCTGCTTGAGAAGACGATCACGTCGGTTGGCCATTGGAGCCTCGAGCTCCATAAGCCGGATACGCACTTCCTGATGAACCTGCTCGAACTCATCCTTCCTATCAGGATATTGCTCTTTCAACTTTTCCGCATGATTCTATAAACAGAGACAAGCGCGTTGCAATTATACACACAAACACTTACATGACACACATGTGACTTACAGCCATGTCTTCGAGCATCTTCCGCTTGGCCATAAGTTCTTGCTCTTTCTTTTCCTGATCCTTGATTTGCTCATTCAGTTCAACGAGTCCAACTTCTTCGGTCACCTCTTCCGTAGTAGTAACGATCTGCGAGGAAACCTCAGTAATCCAAGTGAGCATAGACTTTGCGGTTTCGTCAAACAGAGCCTCGCGGTTGGAATCAGCCAATTTAGCGCTCTGCTCCTGGGCTTGATTGTTGAGATCCACCCACTGGCGACGCAGTACCTCCATGCGTGGCTCAATCTCTGCTTGCAATTGTGGTTGCTCGGCCATCAACTGCTCCCCATCAGCAATAACCCTCTCAATCTTGTCCTTATTAGCGTCTAATTCACTTTCAAAGGTCTTGAATTTACCGTAGATGGCAGCAATACCAACACCACTACAAGGAGGCGGAGCCTGTTGAGCCAAAATAGCCTTTTCTGATATCCATTCCTCAACCTATAAAATACATTAGTACATATGTCAGCATTCTTTATACACAAACCGTGCATTAGAAGCATCACTGATTGAGTATGACGCACACAATTCCCAACATTGGGCAAACACTAAAAGGAGACAATCTGTGAATTTGGTGTGGAATAGTATGAAACTACAACGCTCCTCATGGTGATTCCTCCTAACGCCTACAAATAGTGCCAACAGTTTTACAAAATGCAAACAGCTACGAACAACTCCTACTTCACTCATCACTACGACTACTCGTTCCTTTCTAGCGAA
>UYWX01020657.1:12149-26573 GCA_900622495.1 Hydatigera taeniaeformis | reverse complement strand
CAATCATGAACTTGAAGTGAGATGCTAAATTTAATGAAAATAAACAATACTCGAGAAAAAGCAGTGAGAGGAGAAGCGGTGGCGTCCCCGGCGCCGCTTGTGGTGTTGCCGCCGACAATGCTGAAACCGAGACTACCATTGGCAGTGCGAAGCAGGACTATAGTGCGCGGAATTTGACAGTAGCGCGGCAGTTGTAACCAATACAGCCAACTAGGGAGGAAGTTTTCCCGACCTGATCCTGTCTCTGGCCCTTCCAAAACACGAATCGTCACCTAAACCGAACACTGAAGCATTACGTAAAACACAGGGCCACCAGATTTTGTATTGACAATGATTCAATTATTCAAAATATGTGTGCAAGTAAAAGTTTGCCTTGGTGCAAGACTTCCGAGTAGCTTTAAGAGCCTCAACAGCCTTTTCGTGGGAGAGGCCGAGGAGTTCGACCTCGTTGACGGCGAGAAGAACATCACCCTTGGCGAGTTGGCCAGCACGGCCAAGCACGCCGGTAGGCACAAGGTTAGTGATGTAAACCGGCGTGTCTCCACGCTGGCTTGCCACGCCTCCAGCTACCGTCATGCCCAGAGATTCACCTGGCATCTTTTCCACTGTGATCTCCTGAACAGAATAAAAGGCAAGGCAGCCACACCACGATTCAATACGAATCTCGGTTATGAATAGCACAGTTTTAATACCCACAGTTATGGATGCTCGCTGATGCAACCTTGCACGCTTTCGCCTTACACTGCCTGTGTTACTCCAAAGCTATGAAGTATTATTTACTACAAATAACTGAAAACGGTAGAGTAGTCATGTGAACAATGAAAAAAAATGGAAAAAAATTCCAGGAAAAAATGATTCGAGGTTAACACTAGAATAAGGATAAATACTTGCTCTCGGCAGAGACGAGTGGAAGGTGACTTGAGGCTAGGAGGAAGGGCAGTGGAACAGGCGACCGGCGGAGGGACCGAGGTGCCAGGAGAGCGAGCAGTTGTGTTTGCAACACCACTGGCGCCACCAAAGTCCATAAATATCTCGCCACTTGCGGTGCGAATTATGTCAGGTGTATGCGGCCGAACAATACGCGCCACCACCAAGGCTACGCGCTCCTCCGCCGTCTACAAGAGGGAAGAAATTAAACAAGACACTGAAGCTCGGTTACATCCTTCTGTAAAGCATTATTATACATGAAAATCGTAGAAATGGCAAGTTTTCAAAAAACACTTCTTTTCAAGAATAAAGAATAGAAAGTGACTTTCATAATGTTGATAAATAGATGTAAAAATTGTTACCAAGAGAATCATTGTTAAATTGATTAAGGAGCAGAAGAAAGAGACCAACTCAAGCATGAATAACGGACAACGATGGCCTCTGTTAAGACATAAAAATGAGTGGAAGTACAAACGACATGACCAAGTTTCCCAGATTAAACAATGAAAGCGTGATTGGCGTTGGAGCATTTCATTTGATCCTAGAATCCAAGGCGTAGAGAGTATGTCGATGGGAAATTCATTTCATACTTAACTTTATAAGAATACATCGCAGTCAGTGGAACCAACCACCCAAGAGTGTCGCCATAATAATAACAAAGAACCTGTGCAAAACCAACAAAAGTAGTTCGGCAGGAAGAAGAGCTGTCTCACTCGGATGATATTCGCCGCTTCTTCTTGAGTTCCTTCTCTTAGGTCCACTCCATTGATCTCGAGGATGCGATCGTCTTTGTACAATCGACCGTCCAAATCGGCTTCACTGTCGGGTACCAAACCCAGAATATATACTCCGGGTAGATTCCTGTAAAGAACGCAAAGTACGGTACGTAAAAATTACGCATGGACAATGATCAGCAAATTACCATTAATAAGGCTATTGCCACATGAGCCGAATTTGGTCCAATAACGACCAGTAAATGGAAGTGATCTGATTTATAATCCTGAAAACAGCAAGGGAAGAATAAGCCTTTCCAGCAAATTGAGGATAAATAGCCGCATCACCAACAAAGCGCTTAGAAATCAAGGTATATTATTATTCGTCAGAGGATCATACTTGAGCATGACACATGATTCGGAAGCCTTAGAAAGTATTTTAAAATGAAGCGAAATTTACTTCTTCCCAACCAGTTTAATTCCCAGACGTTTGTCCAAGCGTTTCATCAGGTTGATATGCAGAATTTCTACAACGCGAAAGGGCAACATAAGTGAAACAAATTAGGGAAACAAGTATTATGTTAACAGCTAATGAAACAAACGCAGTGAACGCAGCTAGGATGTGTTAAGGAAGATGTGAAACTTACCGACTGATTGACATTCAAGCTGAGAGAAAAGGGCATAAGGCAGCGGATAGTAGTGTCATTTAAGAAAATTGAAATTGAAGTACAAAGTGCAAGCAGCAGTTTTGTAGTATTCTCTCTCCAATGACCAATGGATCGGACAACTTAGAAGAGTGGACATTCGAACAGGGTTCACGGTTAAACAACTACTCACGACTCATGAACTATGAGGATCAAACCCTTTAGGAATGAATCACATTACATACGGACCCTCAACAAACGATAAGTACTTGTGATAAATTTGAAATCACGCCTGTCCCGACAGCCCCCAACAACAAGAGAGCTATCCGTCCAACTTTTTAAGGTCCAGTTCACGGCTGTTCTCTGAACGTTATAGAGTCATGCTCTTGCTCAGCCTCCCCAATTCCAAAAGTGTCACATCTGTCAGAACAATCATTTGAATAAGCAATTCATGCTCAGGAAAATAGTTTCCTTCCCATTGATACTGGCGAAGTAGGGAAAACCTTACAAATAATGAATTTGATATTATCTGTTGCAAAACGAAATGTAGATCAAGATAGTACCGCAAATTATAGACCCAACGAAAATTTACAACTCATGAGACCACGGCTAGCACTGGAAAACTGGATTGATAATAATTTTAGATATTCGCCTTGCTAATAGAAGACATACATAATTTACAGATAGACGTGTAATGGAATTTATGAAGCGAATTATTCAACTCGTGCGTATCTGATAGTTAGAACGCTTTCTGTTGCTGGCGGACAGTTGCCTGCATAAACATCAACGCAAAGAATGCGCTACATCAATTTTTTTTAAATGATGTTTTGGAAGCCAACGTCGATACGTTGAAGAAGAACACCCTACCCTCGCGTTCAAAAGGGTTCTCTGGAGTAGAGCCGAAATGACGTCTGCTGGAGCCACCCGAACCGCCGCATTCTGAGGCAGCACGCTCGCGATAGACGGTAAGCTCGAAAGAACGCGCCGCTACGCTTCCAAGTGACGTGAGTGCCGTACGGGCCTGATGATGGGTAGCCTGCGTAAGGTCCATCCCATTGGCCTATAAAGCAGTAAGGGAAAGTGGGTGTACAGCCGTGAATAAATGAAGGACCTTTAGCTGATAAAAACGAAAATGCAGTTCAGTAGACAAGCCCTAAAAAGTCTTTGCTTATTTAGGGGAAAAACAAATCAAAAGAGATGCCAGTACCCTTCTAAGCAACGAACAAAAGTGTTGAGACAGTATCACAGAAGAAACAATGAAAGTTAAGGTAAAATGCAGACCTCGATAAAACAGACAAAAAACGTTTCAAAGTGGATCTGAAATTCACAAGACTATACACGTCATCAATCATATTAATGGTATTGTACACTGCCTTTAACTAATAGCAAAAAATCTATGAATGAAAGGCAAGGTTAATCCCAAGATGGGAGATTAGTTGGCTGGACAATGCCAGCATCACGCAAAAACAACAGAGTCGAAGAAAAAAAGCTCAAAGTAATGGATGGAAGGACATTCAACTCATATCATTCATTAGAGCTTTGAGAAGCAAGACAGAAGATTTGTACAACATCGTCTCCTCTTTAACACTTAGAGTCCAGTCGTCACAGGCATAGCTTAAATTCACCATACGACAAAAATAAAAGTTGATAGAGCGAGGTTAACTGCCAAAAGACCGTGGACAAAAGAAGCAGTTTTGCTTGCATTACTGTCAAGCAATCAAAGTTAATAAGGACGGAAGAAAAGATGCGATGAAACCGAATGTGTTAAGGTTTACTGAGGGTGTCTTTTCGTTAAGTCAACCCGACAAGAAGCAGAATAAAACCAATGGAATTGATGAGATACAGAGGGTAGTTGAGAAAATTTTGTGAAAAGGATCTTATGGAGACAATTGAAAAGTGAATGAAACGAGTTAATAGCATCCTATTCATCACATTGTAATAGCACAACACACAACAGGTAATGCCAAAAAACTCGCGTCAGCGATCCCAGACGTCAACTGGAACTGCGCAACCTACTCATTTCAATTAGGAAGACACCAGTTTGTGGGAGTCGCATCGTTATCTGTTGGTGTAAAACTAAGTTGTGAGCATAAGCGCTAAAAAGATTCGCAAGGCGGTTGAATTGATTTGCTGGCCTAACAGCTTGTTAATGGGCCAAGAATACCTACCTATGGAGGATATAATCCACAATTTACGTGGCTGCTTTTATCACTCAACCAAAACTGCCTGGACTCCTTCTCACAACCGATACCAAGGTCCTATAAAGAAAACACATGCATGAATGATCCACATTAGGTGGAGTGATGGAGCTTGCCAACTACGAAGCATAGCCAAGTGAGAAAAAGCACCAGAAAATACATACACCCGCCTCAACTTCCAAAAGGCTTGTTATGGGAAAGAGAGGGGATGAATTTTGAAGCTTTCGAACTCTTACCATCCGTGCACGAAAAGCGAAATTCAATTACCCCATAGGAACTACTGACGTAGCATATACTGAGGTGAAAGAAAAGTAAACGCGATCGCAAATAAGGGCGACAGCCATGGACGTACACGAGTACAGTGGAGTTTAGCATAGATAAAAGGGGCAATAATAAAGGCATCAGAACTAATTAAATAATGCAACGCCAGTCGGGAAGAGAGCACAACAGTCACAGGGATGGATGAGGAAGTAGTTGAGTCTTAATATTCTATGAAAACGCATTTTCGTCAGAGGGATCGAGAAGAGGTACCAGAACAATGGAGTGTGCAAACATCTACTTTGGTCAAACAAAGTGTTTCATTGCATCGGTCATTCTAAGCACACGAAAAGGCGAAAAATATCTCCACGAGCACTACGCACGTAAAGTAAATGGGATTTTTGACAAAACGCAAATTACTAATGTTGTTGTCACGATTAAAAGGAAACAAAAGTGTCATTCGCTGAAATAGAATAACAGGTACGAGCAAGAATATTACAATGAAGTTTTCTCGTTTAAGAAGAAATCTCTGAGGCCAAATCATACATATCCAAGTATACTGAAATCATCAGAAGCTGTGTAAAAAATAACCAAGTATTGAAATCAAATGAGATCAGTAAAGAAAAGTATTTCTCCCAAAAAATTTAGGGGGAGCTAACCTCAAGGATTTGATCGCCGGGTCGGAGACGGCCATCCATTGCAACGATGCCATCCAGATATATCTCTTGAATCACAATACATAGCTAGATACGAAAAATGCAAGTGAAAGTGGAATAAAAAATAGCCAGTAATTAAGCAAGCATGAGGTTTTAGAGCTACGAAAAATCCGTCGAACTAACCAGACAATGTTGGACAAAGCAATAAGCCTCTCTATATTGAGAAAAAGTAGCTACATATGGAAAGATGATGAGGGTTAAATAGATGTGATTTACAGACAGCAAAGGACAATGACCACAAAGCGAGCTAACTTCCAGATAGTGTTACGAGGAACCAACAAAAAACAACCATTGATCCTAAAACCATTCCTTTTACCACATTACATAGGGTTGATTATAACAAAGAAAACCTCCAGTCATGGGATACAAATTAATTTCTCGTTTTTCATCAACCCAAGTTCTACTTCAGATGAAAATCAAACGCACGTCTAGCGGCAAGCCAGATATTACAAGTAATAATCACAAACTGCTTGTCAAAAAGGAAATGCTAGATGAAACACCTCTCGAATATTTAAACATTACTCTAACAAATACGGAAAAGGGTAGACTAAAGAAAATTTGATAAGTTAGTCAGCCAAATTTTCGCAATTCTATGTATCAAAGATGTTTTTACAGATGAACTACTCGGCCAAGTAAACGAATTTTATTTGAGGTGATGAAAAGTGACAAGTAATTTTAAAAGAAGTGGACCGATTATAAGAATAACGTACGCAGGAAAAAGTACAGTGACTAGGATTATAGGCCCTGGAAGCAAGGGAAAAATCATCAACTCACCAAGGGCGTGTCCGATCCACCAACAAAGCTAATCCCGAGACTGGCATTCGGTTTCCACGGCAGTTCAATAGTTGTAACCTCGCAGTCGCGAATGGGGGAAGCTGAGCGGCCAGACATCACTGCGGCACTGCCACCTCCCCTGGAAGCACTAAGGGCTGCAGGTGGACTAGAGGTCGACGATCCCTCCTCAAAAGCACCACCAACGACACCCGCTGACATCAGCGGCGCCTCGACTGCTAATCTTCGAACTGCCAATAGGGAAAACAACACACCAGTGATTTAGTCATCAAACTTCGTTCGATATTTCGCAACACTTACCACAGAGCGGCATCAACTATTTAAAAGTTGTTTTACTTGGTCCCACTGTCAAGTTTTATAGCGAATAGACCTAATACTGAGTGATTAATAATACTTGATTGTGTAAAATAATGAGGTGTTTCGAGTGCCAATGTTTAATGCAATTTTCTACCTATGTATCTTTACTGGTAAAGCATAAAGTTGAGTTTTGGGTCTTTTCAAAGTAGAACGCAGGCAATATAATGTTCCAGCTTGAGGGATGTGGCAAAAAGTTGACTTGCGCACCCACTCTTTATAATCTCGATCTTCTTATCATCCTTAAAGCATTCAACTTTGACAAGGTGTGAATGATATTTGAATAGTTATTTGATGGTTACCACGAAATTCACAATGCTATGAAGAGTACCTGGGATTTTTCAGCCTAAACCTCAAGCCCAGGTGTGAAGCACTGATCAAAAATTTTAAAGTGTCCGTTTTCAATGAGAATAAGGATCTACTGTGCCATGGTTTCAGGATTGCCAACAATGTTTGCAAGAAGTTGGCATTTAAGGAGAGGGATGAAGCGCCTACGCCGTAAAGTGTATAAGAATAGACCAAGGTACCAATATTGAGTTACCTGCCTTGAAAATATTAACAGCCTCTAAAATGAATTAAAGGTGATGTTATGAAGAGTAATGGATTAGGTTGATGCACGGTTGACAAATTTGTGAGCTGCACAATGCGGTAATTGGGAAACAAATGGACCGCATGGAAATAATGGACTCAACATGAGTAAGTTTTTATTGAAAGGATCAATCAACTGAGTTAAAATAGCCAACTGTGTTGGTATTAAAGACGCGCATAACATCTTGAAACCCAAACAACTATCCCCATCATGTAAGGCATAAGGTCGCGTGCATGCATGATCCACCAAATTTCTTGGTCATTTAAAAAGGCAAATTTAAGGCATAACTATGCAATAAGTGGGATTATGATCCAACGTAGAGCACATTGAATAAAAGATATTGCTAAGAATAAAGAGGATGAGCGAGAATTCCAGATAAATGCATTGGTCAGAGATGGCAAAAGAGCACAGTAGCAGAAATACAGTTAAAAAACGGCATGCTTTCGAAGAGGGTAATTAAACGTCGAGTGTATGTCAAAGCCCTTAAAACAGAAGGAAAGGTGGACATATTTAGTGTCAGTTTAAAGCAATTCAAAGAACCAGGCTTTCACATCAGAAGACCAAACACGACTTGCCGAGAGGCGCTACCAGATATGCCCCTCTTAATAGCACAGACGCCAACCATATGAGTCCCAAATGGTGAGCCACTAGACACATCGAAACAAGCGATATTTAGTAATGCGTAGGGCTCATTTGGCAAGGTCACTGAAGGTAAATGTATAAAGCAGAAAATCCCAAAGCATACTGTCAAACATTGGAACGAGGAATAATGACTGAGCAAAAAGCCATTCTTTGTCCCCTAGCGTCTCATTATATTTGAAGACTCGGAATCAATCAGACGGGAAATCACATGGCGAAAATTCACGGTGCCTAAACCTGAAACGGGGACAAAATCACTCAAGTAAACACTCAGACGCAACTGCTTAATTAGAACCAAATGACTCCGGTAGACTTCTGGGTGTGCAAAACGTACCATTTCCGTTTGTCACAGTGGCTATAGCATATGGAAACGTAAAAGATGATTCTAAGGTCCACACATGCCAAAAGATATAAAAACATTAGTGCAACATCTCAAAAGTTGTGGTTACCAAAGCAACGGCAAATCTAGTTGAAGGAAGGCATTTGAATCAACATTACTTGATGCGTGCATAGATGTGTAAGAAGGAAATCTCGATTCTGTGCTCCTCTGAAAAGACTTTAATGCTCTCAACCCAACAAAAAAAGCTTTAAGCAAGACATGAAAGCTGTGCTAAAACTATTATTAGAATATCTCAAAAGCCAACGCATTATCAATTAAGCCCAAATATGCTCTATTATCATACTTTGCTCCTAATTCAACTCCAGTAAAAGTGGTTTGAATAGCAATTCAATAGTATCCATTAGGCATAAGCTCCGTTAAATTAAACATGTACATCTTAATAAAAGTCGAAAATCATCCTTACGTCCGACAAGGAAATACAGACTTACCAGGCATAGGTCCGAAGCGCACTACGGATTTAGTGGCGATAGGTCGAACTATGGGGCTTCCACCGCTAGACGTGGTGGTTCCAGGGGTCCGGGGCTGGAATCGGCACTCTCGCCGATGCTCAGTTTGGAGGGCCCTGGCAGCACGAAACTGGCAGCCTGCTTTGGCATTAGAGCAGGGCACTACGGTGCCGCGACACCAATAAGCCAAGTGTGATTCGAGATCACATCGAGAGAGCACCTCATCGCAGTGCTCAGAATTTGGGCAGATTACTAGCAATTTGTCCAGAAGCCTTTTTCGCAAAGAAACACAAAGACTCAAATTGATCTGAGATACTTGAGATGACTGTTGCATAATCTTAGTATCAGGTGCATGAATTAATTAAATAAGTATAAATGCTAGGATTATAGCTTAAAGATGTAACCTTAGAAAAGAGATGCGTGAGTGAGAGTGATATCTCAAAATCCAGAATCAGTAAACATGAGCAATTCAAATAAATACAGGATCGAAGGAAAATTTCATTGAATGATGAAAATAGGAAATTATTACATCTCAGGCATCAAAAAGTTTGACTTTCGACCATAAAGGAAACTGCATCAACTGAGAAAAACAATTCAAGTAGAGTAGGATTTTTTGTTCAAGGAGTACGCAGACAAAGGAAAGATAAACACCCAAACGTTTGTGCCGCACCGTCTTTACCACAGCTAATTATAAGGCTAAACCACTGACGGCAGAATTCCATGCATTCGACTTCTTGGTGTCAAAGGCTTTCAAAATTTCCTCAAATAGGATTCAGGTCGATATTTTTGGGGTAACACAGAGGCAGCAGGTATATCTAGTATATCAAATAAAGCTAAAGCTCACATCATAATTTATGCAGTGAATTTGCAGATGCGAACGCGATCATGAATTCAAAACTGAGAGACTTGATGACAACTCCACCCAATAGAGGGCAAAGGCGACCCTCTAACTTAATGGAAAACCGCATAGTCTCCTTCCATCCCACTAGGGTTGGTTATGGTATAAAAGTTGACTGGCCAAAAGTTCAGTCAAATTAGGTTACTCACGTTTCTAGCTGCAAGATTTCATGAAACATCAAGTCAAAAATAATAATTTATGAAAAAGCCCGAACGCAGAGATCCGACTTAGTGGGCATTAAGCCCACAGGCCAAATTAAAATCAGAAAACATAAATGATGCAATAAGTCAAATTATCCTCAATCGTATATGGAGAATTCATCGCCATCATTGTGAAACCCTTACCAATATGCTTCTCTTGTTACCCCGATCAAACAATAAGCATGAAACTTCAAATAACTAAAAAAAATATTTTCGAGAGACCGTCACAATCACACAGTGCTGGCCAATGAATTATAATGAAAATGAAATACTAACCCTGTGTGTGGAGTCCATAAGCTGTAATAAACAAAAATCCCTAAATCACGCTGCAAAACTGAAAAGTGACCATGCGGAAATTAAACCGGAAAATACAAGGATCACGACCCTTCAACTGTGCATGTCGAATCCAATACTGAGAGAGGATTGGTCTTAAGACCGTCAAAGGCTCCAAAACAGATAACAGACTTCCTGTAATCAGAGTGAATCAATCGCAATGAAACAAGAGTATGCCTACGATCGCCAAATAGGTTAAATGGGACCGACTACACCAACAGATCGCAGTTTAGATTAAAAAAATATCCAATGAGCGATTCTAATGTAATGAGTTAACTAAATTCATACGGACTGTAGCCGAAAGAAATCTCAAAGGCAAAAAGGGGTTTGCTTGATAATGGGCGACTGATAAGTTAGGTCTAGCATCAAGCCTCTTGAAAATAAAAAGGTAGCCATTAACAGGAATCTGAGTACACGGGTCGTGGTTGCAGTAGCGAAATCTGCAACCGCAGTAATTACCTAATCCTACACTACTAATTAATGGTCTTCACTGATGGAGAATGAGGGCAATGGGCATAGTGAGAAACTAACCAAGAAAAAGGGCATACGACTAGAAGAGCATGCAAGAGAAATGGCAACCTCGAGTTCTCAGAGAGTTACGTCTTTTCATCAAAGTTAGGGACAGAAAACGAGTAGATTTACGTTGGAAAGAAAATTGAGGACAAAACCCTGACGTGGCATTTAAAGGCATGTTAAGAGACCTCCAGATGCAAAACGCGCAAGATCGACGGGACTAGACCATTCAAGGTGTAGATAAATGTCTATGAGGTAGGATAATTAGGTGATAAAACCGATGTCCTGCATGGGACGTAAAATTGGCAAAGTGAGCAGAACCAAATTCAAGGAAAATTAAAGAGAAATAAACCCAAGAACCATATGTAAGATAAACTTCTTTCACTACTCCTAACGCTCGAAAGGAAATTTAAAACGGGGGACTGTGTTTGACCACCGCATAGATACACCGAACTACTATCTGGAAAGAGGACAAAGCGTTGATATGCTCCTGTTAAGAAAGCCCAGCTTACCCAAAAGGACTAAGTATAAGTGGACGCTGTGAATCCATTGGTACACAGGTAAAATTTTCCGCGTTCTTCAATATCGATGTCTTTTTTAGGAAGTTACTACCATAATTCAAAGAATTTTCGCCTTTGATGTCACCTTCAACATTGGACAAGACACTTCCAGTCTCTTGTAATAGACCCTCAAGCTCATCTATGCGGATAAATGTGGATTTATGCTTCATAGTTCAAACTCGACACTCACGTATGTTTTGAAACGAGTCTTTCAATTATGTATTGATTTTACAAGAATACATCGTGCTACAAGGCTGACGAAAAGTATTTTACTGAAAAAGTGAGGCAAAACTTCATTGGCCAGTCGATCTACCAATCACCGTGTAAGTATCTCAGGGTGCAAACCATCACGGCCAGCAGGTGACTCAGTTTTCAAAGGGGGTAAGTAGCACGATGAAAAAGAAAACATGGACACTGAAAAAGAGGGCTACATTTTGCGAATGTTACTTCTGAATGGCAAACGGTGACCTCATAACAATCTACAAGAGCACGCATGTATGAAACCGCCAACATTTTTACTCTCAGATAGTTTGTTATCAGTGTTTCGTAAGCACGTGTCGCATTTAGATCATCAAATGACTTTAGAAATGGCAATATAGCGAGGAAATGCAAAGCCACTAGTTACAAAAAATTAATTACTTATTGGAAAAACCCTAAGGTTTTGATTTAAGGGTGCTGGCATGAAGATGTCGCCTACGTAAATACACATACTCAAAACATAACGGTAGCAATGCATTCCCCAACAAACGCGCAAGAAATAACGGCTTACCGCTTGACAAGGTTGGAAGATTGCTGACATTCAAGGTAGTTTATGATTTGCTTATCCTCAGGACACAGAGCTTGTACTACAAGATGACTCTTCAGGCAGGGTGTGCAGAAGGTATGACCACACTTTGTGTCGATTGGATCCACCAAGGGTTGTCGACAAATCTGGGCAATTGACAAATTCATTCGTTTAGTTTCGACGAAAAATACCCACGATGTAGTCGTTCGGAACGTACAAATTAGGATTTCACGATGTGCTAAGACAAGGAGAGCACGAGAGATAAGCATTACGGTCACCTGAAAAACCCATGGTCTTTCAAACGAAACCTAAGTTAGATAAAATATGCTAATTTATTTTTAACCTAGGCTACATTTCAAGCCAGGGCCCTTCAATCCAACATTTTCAATTCGACCAAGGCAGACCGATGAAAACCCAACATATCAACCTCAAAAAATCACCAATAAACAAATTCACAATTTTATCAAAATCAACTGTTAACATAACCTGCCAATTTCAGGTTCACGGTATATCCCCCAGTTGCCCATCTTCACCTGTAGGTCAATATGCTTTAAACCACAGACACCAACCCAAACTAAGGAAAGTGGAGTTCCGGGTCGCAATTGCCTGAGCCCGCCCACCCCAAAAAGCAGACAGCAAGGAACACGGATGAACAAGCGGTAGAAAAACCCGACATCGGAAAGCTTTCCAATGAAGATGAACAGCAATGCAAATGCCATTCCATAACTATGAAGTTGAGCTGTGCTTGCTTTGGGATTTTTGATAGCTATCCAAGTGGTTGATCGCAGCCGATGAAGCGCCAAATGAGCCGAACAAGTGCCACACAACCCAAACATAAAGAATAAAAATATAGCACAATTTCACTCGGTTAGCAAGTTCATAAGAAAAAACATCAACATTTACAGTCAGATAAGAGGTCTCTAGGAAACCAATGGAAGAAAACTGTCATGAGTAATTGGTAAACAAAATGTATTTGAGAGGCAAAACCAAAGACTGTTATAGTGCAATTACTTTTGAACAGGCCAAACACCATGGCTAAAATAAATAGGAAATTCGTCTGTGGTCGACTTTTACTCCACCATCCGAGTTATCAAGTAATTTAAAGCTCGAAACTGTAAAGTTGGGAAATTAATGAACCATTTTGATATACAAGTGACCGTAGGAATTAGTATTAATGTTGGTGTTGTATTTGCCAAAGATAACTGAAGCCGTAATGCCACACACAAGGCCTGATGAGTCACCTACTGAGGGTCAGCTAGCATCCATAACTAAAATAGCAAATCTAATCATTTCTTTCGTTCCAACAAAGACATGCACCAAAGAACATTACTAACAGAAAGTATATTGTCAGAAGGCAATTTGCATGCAATGGACAAGCGCGCTCAAATAAAACTGTACTATCCACGGTTGGTACTAATTGTCAAAGAGTTAGTAGACAGAAAGATAGCTTATATAACATTATTTAGTATTCCATGTTATGAGTAGAATAGTAAATAAACCAAGCCAAAGTGCGTAAAGTACTCACTCTGCAAAGCAAATCTGCATCTACAGTTTCACTGTAATCGTACACATGAGCAGCATGTGGATCGTGAAGTTGTCCACAAGAATTACACAGGACTGCCTCACGAACACTCCCACTTCCACCACTACCGCTACTCAATCGACTTATGCCGCTGGGTGAAACTCCGGCCTGTGGATGGTGGGAAATGGTAGCTACCGAAGAAGGAGCTATTGGTGCGATAGGCGGGGAGGGGAACATCTCCTTGGTGTTGTTGGTGGTAACAGCAGCTGTAGCCATTACCGCCTCACTATCCACATTGGAAACCGTAGTGGACTGTGTCGACGCACTCGGTGTGGATACATCCGTCAGATAGGCCAACGGAGGTGGCGGTAGAACGCAAGGCAGCTGTGGACTGGGAAAGGGTGGAGGCCGCACGACAGGTTTGACGACGGGTGGCGGAGTATGAAAAGCTGAACTTGGTGACGAGGATACTGGACGAAAGAGAGAGGGTGACCAGGGTCCTCCTCCTATGGCAGGTGGGGGAGGAGGAGGTGGAGGCGAAGAGGAGTCGTTGCTATTATCCTCAGCGGTGGGTGAAACTGGAGGAGGCGGATCTTGACTATTACTACCTCCACCAAGGCTACCATCGCCGCCATCGCCGCTGCAACTATTACTACTTGCACCCGTGGGAGGAACCGGGGGTATAGTCCAGATGGAGTTGTCATCAGAAAAGGGAGAGGACTTTTTCTTGTTGCTTGCAATGATAGCGGATGCAGCAGCACACGGGATTGAGATGGGAGGAGTAGGACGAACAGTCGCAGTGATGGGAGGCGCCCGAATCGAGGGAACGGCTGTCAGAGAGAATGATGTTGTGATCGGAGTTGGAAGGGCTATAGTGGTCGTTTTCGTTGATGAGTTCATGGCCCACCTGTAAAGAAACCAATCGTGGGCTATGCTTG
>UYWX01020656.1:0-24014 GCA_900622495.1 Hydatigera taeniaeformis | reverse complement strand
GTACTCGTACCTTAAAGATAGCTTGTGCGAAGAGATTACGGAGAATGAAACACGAAATATGCTTGCAACAAACCCCATTTTTGCATGCATCATTCTAGTGACGCAAGCACATGCTGATTACTACTGAAAGTAAGCTGTAACGTAATACTTTTGAATTCATTCTTAGCATTTAGCCAATGAAAGTAAATTGGTTAGATAACAGGCTGTTGATCAAGCAAAAAAATACGTGAGAAAATAAAAATAACTTGACCGAAAACACAGCAGATATGAGACGTTTGACGCTTGAGGCCACATAACTACGGCCGCCAATGTAATCAAGTTCAAAAAAAGCAATCGTTCTTTAAAAATTGTAAATAACAAAAAAGACTGGTTTCCGTGATAACATTACGTTCTCCCATTAAAATTAGCCAAAACAGCATACGTAATAATTACACCTTTAAAGCAAATATTTCAATGAAATAACAGACGGAAAACCTTTAAATGTCTCTTGAGCAATGCAAATGCTTACCGCGATCATATGCTCCAGTAGCTGTAGTAGGTTCACCAGCACCGACGCCGGAAGAGGAAGATATGTTCATCTGTCCCACCGACGCATCCAGAGTGGACCCCACAACTGAGACCGAGGGACATTGGAGTCCAGCAGCCTCATCACCTTTCTCCTCTTCCCGTTTCCGGAGACATGCCTGCTTGGGATTCATGTTTCTCTCTGGTAGAAGATATGTAAACAGACGCGCAAATGTTAGGGTAAAAAGGATAGATTGAGCGAGTGGAGCATGAAAAGGTAGCTTAACGACCACAGTACCGCGAACTTGTTGCTCAAGCTTGGTGATGAGGGTGACGGCCTGTTGAAGAATGGTGAGTTTTGTCTGAGGTCGGTCATTTTTCAGATGGATCATGCACATGCGCCCAAGTTCACTGAAGGCATCGTTGATGTCGCGGACGCGCACTCTGCAAGGCAACAAATAACAACGAAGTACAGGCACATGCAGACATGCGTGCGCTCCCGTACGATCACAAGACATGCAAACCATATCTTCCTACTCCCGTGTTGCAACTCGAGAAAAAAACCACCTCTGACTTCGTGCTCAAGACCACTTATCACAGTGACGGCCTGCTGCAGAATCATCAGCTTCGTGAGAGGCTGAGAATTGCCCGTGTGCAGGTTAATCATTTGGCCCAACTCCTTGAAGGCATCATTGATCTCGCGAACTCGTAGACTACAGCCAAGAAACACTTATCATTCCTGAGGCCAAGTTGACCGAGCCTCAAAACAACCAAAATCAGGCAGCAGAAACAATTCCATCTGATATGCAAGCACTGGTTCCGCTTGCCGTCATTACAAGCGGTTCAAACCGATGATTGAGTCACTTTCGCGTATGCAAACTAGTAATGGTGTTAGCATTGAATGAATGCATAGATATTCAGTCATAAGGATGTACAAGAGATTGGTAACCAGCCCGAACTCTAAAGCTGAATGGCATTACAAATTTCATACCAAAACATCTTAAACACAGGAATGACGAATAACGCTTCGAACTTATCAAATTACTTTGGTGACGCGTACAAGGAGTTTCTGTCGACAAAATGTTGATTCAGCTTTTGGAAGTGGTCACAAATAATGACATTGAGTCACATCTGAGACGCCTTTAATAACTGAATCAATGGCTTTATCCACAAAGTTCTGCGACAGCAAATGAAAATGGTATAAAAGCTTGTCAGTCGATGTGTGAAAAGGCCTCACGTCTTTTTCCTCAACCTCAGGAAACGTGACCGTAATTCAAGGTTTTGAAAATTATTCTGGGCGAGGCCAAACAGTAACTGAGGTGATGAAGCAAGGTACGTGATGTCGCAAACGGTAATAATATCACTTCAAATTCGAGACTGATATTAGCGAACTGCAAATGACATCCAACGGTAAAAAAAGCCGACAAAGATAAACACATTTTCCTATTTGAATTTCAAAAGGTAATAGTCGAAAAACTGGGTCCTTCAATCTCAGATAATTGGCTACTCATCAGCAAAAAATATTCAAGGATTTCAGCCTGCAGCGAGTCAAATGCAATATCTTGCAAACACAAGAAAAGTCTGCGAACTTCAGCGTCATCGCTGCAAAGCGAAAAAGGAACCGTCTTTTGGATGCCAACTGAGAGATAGGTGGCCTTGCAGTTCTGCTTGAAAGCTATTCCCCTTGAAGGTTAGATATTGCAATTTCCTGAGGAGTAACCATCTACCAAATGCTACTGCTGTCACTCTTGAAAGATAAAGAGCACTGGCAAAGATACTTTTAGTTCATCCCACGACCTCCCGTCATCTACTCATGGTAGGTCCAAATATTAATGAAATTAAAAAAGAGACTTCTTAAAGACTTCCTCAGAAATTGGTTTAACATTCACGGTGGCTTCTTTAGTTCTTGCCAGTAGTTCTCGTTCATGAAGTACTAAAGGTATTTCACAGAGCGCCACTCCTTGGGACATCGTAAAATGTTTATCCCAGGGGTGGCGGCTCTCACAGAGAAGGCCAAGTTTCCTCAACGCTGAATCAATTTAATTTGAACTCTTAAATATCTCCTCATAATCCGGAAATTTTTTCCTCAAATGATGCAGAAAAATTATTGGAAGACATGAGTAGAACTAATAAATGACGTGGTAGAAGGGGCAAAGAAAGACGGCCAAAAATTGAGCCCTAAGCGTGACAAGACAGACATCTCAAACCGATGAAGCCACCAGCTTAGTAATTTGAAAAATGACCTCTAATTTTATCACCATATGCTAACGCTCAAATGGTACGTGGCTGACCTCAAAAACCAGGATGCCTCCAAGCAGTGTAAAGATGACAACCATTAGCAAATTAGTAACCCTGTGATTACAGAATGAATTACCAATCCACAAGTAAGTGTTTCGAACTGAGATGGTAAGCGTCACAATTACGACAATCAGCTGATTCCTTCAGAGTTTTGTTCTTGGGACTGAAGAGACCCGGAAAAATTGAACTCCGAGCTCCATGATTTAATAAATAAGCAAACGCAGTAAGTATATCCGTTCTCTGATGACCGTGATAACAAAGCATTTGAAAAGTCGAAAAGCTTAGCAGTTTTTGAAAAACAATTCAAATTCCTTTTTGCAATGATGCAGGAACACCGAACTCAATGCTGCACATTTTCGTCTGCGCTCCGCCGCTCCGGGCAAGAAATGACTTGCCAATGCTCCTTCTACCAATTTGCAGAACAAAGTCCAATTAAAATGATTAAATTTGGTCTTGAATGGGCGTTGGGGAGAACACTAACTAAACACGATCAAAGTTGAGATGTCAAGTGGCGGTTTAGGGCATATCAAAATCAACTAAAACCACAAATGAAAACCAATGAATTTCAATCATTTTTGTCAAAAGAAGATGAAAACCTCGCTTGTTGGGGAGTGTTGCCTTGTCACTAACACACCTAAAGTTAGATAGTGAAAACAGCTTCGAAAGATCAGTTATTTGGCAAAAGAGATACGAAATTGTTGTTCAGAGACAAACGTAAAAAATAGAACGAAGTCACTTTCCGTCACCAAAATATGACGGAGAGGTAGATAAATGGAGGAGCAGCAACAACATTATCATTGAAACAGCACCAAGTTAGGGAGAATGAACGCATCAAAGTGACAAAACTTGCAACCATGATCTCCGGACTCACCGTTCACGCGCGTTATTCGCCTGTCTTCGCGACTTCTCACGTTCTGCCTTTTGCTCTGGCGTCTCGTCTTCTCGACCATCGAGCGAGTTCGCTCCTTCGGAGTCTGTGCCGATGGAGGGTGGAGGAGGTGGCATATCCGCTCCGTAGGGTGTACTTGGCAGTGGGGTGGTATTGCGCCGCCTGCCGCCCCCACCACCACCACGCCTTCCACCCCGCGTGTTACCAGCATTATTTGGGTTTGAACGTGGTAGCATTGCCTCAAAGGCACCCACAGCCCCGCCTACTGCCGTGGACCCCACAACAGCCCGACTTGTGAGCGGAGAGTCAACCTTCTCCCCTGAAACGAAGAAGAGAATAGAATCGCAAAGTTAAACATTGCTGGAAAGGGGAACGAATTGATTGCTCACCCAGAGTTGCGGTGGGGGCCTCCAAGCCACCGAAAGCCACCATCGGAGGGTTCTAAAAATGCAATGCAGAAGGGCAGGCTGGTCGATTATCCACCGCGATTAATAAAATTCATCCAAGAGCATTTATTTAAGGGTAGTCGAAAAGCTTACAAGAATGAGAGGATTTGTGGGGTCGGAGAAATGCTGCGCATGATGGTGATATGCTATAGCGGCGGAGTGGGCGGGATGGCATTGTGGTGGAACTGAAAAAAAAAATTCAAAGACCAACCAATCGGTTGCGGGTACCCAACTATAAGTCATTTGATTGTCAGATACGAATTCGTGTATCACACTGATTTAACGGTTTATAAAGGATGCCGAGAAGAGCCAACAATAAATGGCAGACTTCCGACGACTTTGTTACAATTATTGAACTGGCACTCTACATGTGAACTTCCACGAGAGTGGCCGCCCCACTTCTTTGCATGTGTGAGCGGTCTCAGGTTAAATCAGCAATAAAACAGCACAAAATTTTATTGCCTCTTGAGATCCAGGAGGAGGAGAGAGGGGGAAAGGAGGAGGACAAACTGCGTGAGAAATCGGTGCCCAAATCACCAATAAAGCAGAAAATAACTCGCCTTAGCACCACATCAACATTGCTCCCTACACCAGCTATGGCAAACTAACCAGTAGGAGCGAGAGGGTTGCATATTCGTCCACTCTGAGGAGAGCCCTGAAACGGAAGGACTGAGGGAACTCGAGGATTGTAAGGATAGCCCGGTGCCAAGGCTTCGATACTACTGGGAGGATGGAATTCCTAAGATCAAAAAAAGATTAGCAGCAAACGTGCGATGAATGTCTCATGTATACCGATTTAAAACGTTTGTCAAACTGTGGCGTGTTTGAAACAATGACATCGAATTAATGGATTTCATGCAGGCACGCAGGGAGTGATTTAAGCGGTGCAAATTTGTAGGATCATTTTTAGTAATCCTAAAATGAAAAGCTATCATCTCATTTGCATACAAACTTCAATAATTTTGATTCAACACTAATTCAAGAATATCTTTGAAAACGCTTTACCACACTTATCAACCGTGCAACATGCGACAGCTTAGTTACCAGCCCAACGATAAGCTGCTACAGTGTCGTAAATATGCAAGACGAGCTTAAAAAAGTGGAACAAAGAAGATAATCAGAACTAAACTTTCTGAACCACAATTTTGAGAAGCAGTGGATATTTCTGCTATGTTAAGTTAAATGTACAAACAAATCACTAGTGGAATGAGAATACCGCAAACGCAGTAACAGCAAATTCTTACGAGGGAAACATTTTGAAGATCCACAAGGGGGTGAGGCGGGGACACGGCCTGTTGATTATGATGGTGATGGAGGTAGTTGGAGGAGGAAGAAGTGGTGTTAGCGCCAGTGGTGTCGGTCAGATTGGGAGAGTTATGTACATCTTGACCATGGTGAAGAACACCACCAAAACTTATATAGTGCTGTTGAAGTGGTTGAAGGTGATGCTGAGGAGGAGGATAGGAGACGGCAGAGTGAGGAGGAGGAGGAGGAGGAGGAGGAGGCGGTTCCACACCGAGGCCCAACGGCGTCGACCACGCCTCAGCCATGGACGGCGAAGGGGAAGCGGAGGTGGAGGAGGCAACAGTTTCGCCTTGAAAAAGGAACAGAAAAAGAGGAGCAGGTGAAAGAATGCAAACACCCACTAACTCCAATCCGATGATGAAGGTGATGATGATGGTCATTCTGGTTGTTTGTGCTGGTGCTCCCGTTGAGGGATAGCGGCGATGCACACGCGAATCGATTACAAGAACGGGCCTTCCGCGCCCATGTGTGCGGCGTGGGTGCGGATGTGCATCCGTCCACTCGGATTAGTCGTGATTGCGGACAGGTGGTGGTGGAAGGGAGTGGGGGAAGGAGAAGAGATACGATTGCCCAAATTCAGCCCATAATCAGAAGAGAGAAGAAAGATGTACGCAAAACGCACCCGAAACGATTGAGGCTGCTGCAGCAGCTGAAACAGATGCGCCGTAGTAGGAAGATTCTGTCTTCGTAGTAATGTTGGAAGCAGTGAGGGTAGTGTACTGCCGCGGTTCGGCATCCGAGACCTTTTCTGAAGAGACATTTGAAACTGTTGAAGAGGAAGAAGAAGGTGCCTTGATGGAAGCCCCTTCTATCGCCAATGCCTGGAGTGGTTGCTAAATAAAACAGGAATGAGCAGGAGAGCAAATAACAAACCACACAACCATTGGGTTAGCACCGATCATAAGCAGCAGCACAACCCCATTCATGGACACCGAAATTGAAGGTGTGTGCTACCTTCGTCATGCCCCTTGTTCGTCGGTTTGCAAGTGCACTGGAAAAGTTAGGTAAATCGAAGAGCAGCATCAGAAAGATGTGGATCGAGCACCGCAGACAGCGAAGACAACTTAGATAAATGATGACGAGACAAAGGAGGGGGAAATGAGTAATGAGGAAGAGAAGGGGGTGGGGAATTCCGACAACCAGAACAAAGGTGTGCGAAAATTGACAAGTCGCCATTATGTGCCCTCGTATGTATGTGCGTCGTACGTACGTGGGTCTGTGATATGTGAAAAAGTGAAAGTTGAACCGGCATGGAACAAAGAAGGCGAATGTGTATGAGGGGTGTTGATATGCGAGATTGCGCGACCTCATTAACTACCCAGACGGGCAGACAGACATGAGGGTGACGCCCAGTCCTCAAAAAAGAAGGGCAACATGGAAGCAAGAGAGGAATATGAAATGTGAGATCATGAATGATCAATCTGCTCAATTCGGACAATAACCGGAAAACCCAAGATACTTTCGTTAGCCTATAAGCTGGCAAGCGATACGCAATAAAGAGCACGGACGCCGTAGGGAAATACAGTTCCGAAGTAATATTTAGGCAAATGGGTAAAAAACATAGAAACATGTGATTGGAAGACGCTACGAAGCTAAAATTAAGCCAAAACCACCCAGTGACCAAGATCTATAAAAAATGTGCCAATGCAAATAAGGAATGGGTTTAAAGCAGCCACAGTATTTCAAGCCCCAATTGAATACTAGAAAAATGGGAGCAGAGGTGAATAGATAATCACTTCAAGCAAAAAAACTTTCAAACACCACTGAGAATAATGGAAATACAAGCATAAAAATGCGAGAATCAATGTCAAACAATGGGTCTACAGTTCTTGAATCGAAAAATACCAGGATGGTGATAATAATGACAACATCAACCAAAACAGTCAATTATCAATTGCCTAATATGTGAATCAAAGAAACACTGCTTGCCAATTATGAGGAAAACGCTTAAAAAATCTAGGCAAAGATCAAAATTAGATAAGCAAAAATAGGAAGTGTTAGTTTTGTACTGTAAAAAGTAAACCAACCAGCACGAGTAATCGGTACAAAAATCCAATAAAAAAATGATTGAAAGGCTCCAAATTCAACACGTGAGAATCATAATTGAAACGAGCACCGAAACGCCAAGCAAAGCTGTCGCACGATCTTCAGCTGAAATACCCGATCAATAAGCCCAGCGGCCGTCATCTCATCTCTCCCTCTGCCCCTCCCTTAACACACCCACCCACCATACAGCTACTGCTACTCATAAGAGGATACGGATGGGTGAGGGAGGGACGTCTAATAGTGACTCCGCCACCACTGCCATCCCGTCCAGAATGAAAACGTCCACTCGCAAGGAGGGGAGGGAATCTATGAGGACAGAGTAGGGGTGAGGCGATAAGGCCTCCGCCCCCCAACATCACCCCATCTTGGCCGAAAAACAGCTACGAAGACGGCTACTATAGCTGGCCAGATGGTCCGAGTTCCCAATACAGTCAATGGATACATACGCGCTTCACATACAATGTCGCGTAAGAAAACGGTTTGTTACTGAAATAATCCACAAACGAAACCAAAGGGGACTCAAGTGACTACTATATTGCCATTATCAATACCCTAGCTATTTCCATAGAAGCAAAAACTTACAGTAGTGGAAGAAGGTCCAGGTTGTGCAGAATTTGAGTAGCGCATTGTGTTATTGGTGATGTCTGTAATAGTGGAGGAGTAGGAAGCCATCAGTCGGCCATGTCACAATGTCAGAAGCAACGAAAATTGAAGTTACCTCTTAGGTTCCCATTAAACCAAGGAGATAGGGAGTCGCGGGGGTAGTAATCAGCCTCGATTAGAGAAATGTAGAGGTTAAACAGATTAAATAACCTGAGTATAAAGCGGAGATAGGGCGATAAAAAGCGTATTCGGTAAACTGGGTCACCTTTAGCCAAACGAAATACAAAGTACTTAAGAGTTAAAGAAAAATACAAAAAGAACGGCAGGAAACGCACCGGGCGCGAAGAAACATTCATATCTGTAATGAAAAGCACAAAAACAAGAATAGGAAGCAAACTGGCCAGATCAAATTGAACATGTTCCACACATTAAATAAGTGAAGAGGATTGCCGAGTAACGCGATGAAGATGGGCCGTATGAACTGAGTTGATAGAGAAGACACAACAATAAGAAAAAAGGTAGAGAATTCCGTCACGTATACGAAATCAGGGTTTTGATTTTAAAGATTTCACTATGCAAGTTAAGGTGAAAGCCATAAATATCATTGCACGAGATGCAAGTCAAGGGGTAGAAGGATAAGTCAAAGCTGACGACAAAAAACGCTGCGATCGATTTGTGTAAATCGGCTAGTGTCCAGGTGACTGTGTTTGAGTGGGTCATAGTGACAAGGAGATTTGAGAAGTGTCCGCATAATTCGCAAACTAACAAGGCGAAGTGTAACGCTTATTCACATAAAGGAAAAACTGCAAAGGTTCGAACAACGTTGGTACCCATCTTTAATAATCAATAAGACGCAACAACCTTCTATTGCGTTTGAGAGAACGTAGAAACCACAGAAAACATTCTTAAGCTATTCCAAATAAATAATAATTTCGTAAAACCTACCAGCGTTGGATGAAGGTAAAAAGATGAGAAAGGTCTCAAAGAACAATAACCCACCACGACTAACAGCATCGGGCGACAATGATTCGTTAACGGAGTAAGCTATTCCAGCTGACGATTGAGATGGAGGATTAAATGTATCGGTAGGACTGGGTGAGGACCCGCCCTGACCAGGTATCCAGGATCCTCCAGAAGGATGCATTCCATTCAACTTAAGATAGCCTGACCTATCGGAAAAAAGCGGCTCCATCAACAGACGCTCTTAAATCCACTTCAAGGAATCAAACGAACCGACAAAGCAAAGCGCACGTACAACAAGACGTTAGAAGTCAAAATCCATATCATTTCAATTCAAAAGAAAACTAGAATATGAGAGAAGACAGAGATGACTAGAGTGTCCTCGAAGGACAAATGCAATACTTGCAAGGATTACTGGGAGGCAGAAGGCAACAATGGGATCAATAAAGTTCGATTGTTGTGCTCTAGCCAATTAAGTAGTGTATGAATCCCCAAAAAGAGCTATGGGACCGAAACGGAGACGTAAAGTTGGATAAGGTACATAAGCTGGCAACACTTTAACCACCTAAGGCAAACTTTACATCAGTAAAGCAACCAAGACCAAACGCAGAACCAGCGAAAACGGCAATTTAAAGATTTGATTCACCGCCCAACCTTGAAACCGATGGTATATATAAAGAAATCTTATCTTATCATAAAATTTTACTCATTAAAAAATTCAAAAATCATGCAAATTTGCGTAATTTATCATATTTTAGTGCTTACGTTTACAAGTCGTTTATTTGAAGCATAAACTTTGAAACTCATAATCACATATCAATGGATTATAATAGTATTGCTTTAATCCTCATTATATGGAGCGAATTTGAAGTATAGAGAACAACACAGGGTATTAAAATAATTATCGCATGACACGAACCTTAGGTTCGCTATCATAAACAGTACAGTCGCCAAAATAACCGTAACATTTAGAGCCTTCCAAAATATGTTAGAAGGTATAGGGTTGGACCGTACGTTCGCAACCAGAAAGTATGGACCAGTTCATGCATCCACTAGCATGATTACTATCAAAGCAGCCACCAGTCACACTGGCAACCGAACAAAATATATTACGTTTTCCCTTCCTTTTTGGAAGAAACCTTTGCCGCTCTCCCCAACATCATCCCCGCGCCAACAATCACAATGTGCCTAGAGCTGTAAGACTTCCCCTTGGGCAGCTGCGCTAGCCATTTGCACCTTGGAACCAAGGAAGCCTCGACTGGATTCTCAGTCAAGATTGATAACAAAATCCCCATTTATGTGGGGTAATTTCACTGGTAATCAGGTGGGTTTAGAAGAAAGTAGTAAAGCATTGGCCTTAAAAAGTTTGGCAATAAGGAAACGGGATCGAACACTGTATCGAAAGTGGTTCAGAGAGTTATTTTAAAGCTTTTAGAAATTCTCCCTGTAATGCCTTGTTTATGTGACTACCTGACGTTGGGCGGTCACTTTAGAATTTGTCGGGCCACGCTCAGGTCCCATTCGCTCTCTCGTCTTGAGAATACATGTATATAACTGCACTTACTGACTTCTTATAGCGGTTAGGAGGTCTCAAGACGCTACAATCCCAACTACAAAACATGCTCTCCTTCTGCATCAACGAATTTTTCCCAAATGGTAAAACCAGTTTTGAAGTGTAACGTCTTGAGGCTACTCACTAAGTGAGAAAAGTCTCTAGATGGACCTGAGTACCTGTATTCAGAAATAATAGCAAGATGTTAGGCTTCAGCTTGGCCCATAGGCCAAGACGAAATACCAAAGTAACCGTCAGTCATAGAGGCGATCTTATAAGCAAGACCTGATGGTGAAAGCCACAGCATCGGTTGTCAAACAAGGCACTGAAATCAGTTGTAGGATCTCGAGTTATTTCCAGGTAGGAGAAGGCGTCACTTTGGGCAAAATACATGTAATGTAAGAGGAGAAGAGGAGGAAGAGATAGGGTCTTGCCATGGTGGCATAAACAAAGCATTTCATTAGGCTTTTATGCGAAATGGGTACTCTGGGACAAATAGTGGGATTTCGAGTGCACAATAGTCTATGTATGATATCCTTCAGCTGATCATTACCAGGTTCTTTGACGTGGGTGCATTAATTGATAGTGTTAGAATACAGCCTCGACAAATTCTTTTATATGAATGTGGCCTTGGCATCACTATCGCAGGACTTCATTGGCCACTTTATTAACTACAAAGTGGCACAATACGTGAAATAGAGCACATGGAGAGAGCTAATATTTGTTCTGAGGCCTCGCCAGTCTCTTCTAGCAGAGCGTTTGAACTTATTTTTCGCCAATGACCCTCAGTGCACGCTTGGAGCACTTCATGTGCATTGTTTAGTATTTGGGTTTAAAAAGCATGCTTTATCAAACGAGAAGATGATTAGTCTTTTGCCATGGTTCGAGGGCCAACACAATCGCCAGAGGCAAGCGTGGTAATTGCGGGTAAAACAAGGTAATTAAAATTAAATAGGTCTTCCGTCACGAAATACTTCATGCTTCCTTTGTTGTTTTGAAGGAGATTGTGCTGGAAAATGCTTTCATGGATTCCTTTTGATAAAAGATTGTTAGGAGTAATTAATGAAACAAAACAAGAAAATAAGTCCCCACCCCATGCATGATTTTCCTGAATTCCAAAATTTAAAGTTATTACACTTCCACTTGTAACCACATTCAAGTCAAGCGTTCTATTGTGCAGCAGTTATTGCGTATCGAATTAGGGGGTGTTTCCTCACGCATCTGGCATATGGTAACCTTGGAGCGGACTACAACCACGAGGCCCCGAGCTCAGTAGAACATCCAAAACACTAATTGCTAAACGGACAGACCCATCCGCATGCATTTAGTCATATCTAATGCCCTCTACTATCAACTGGAATATCTTAAGACGTTGCTGTCCGGTACTAAATTGCCGGGAAAATTTTGACAGCCATCTCGACTGTGCGTGTTATCTGTATATTTTGTAAAGGTACGCTCGAAGGCGTGAAAATTTTCACAATTACGAGGCATGGTACTCTGACTAGCAATACATGTTTTCCAACAGAAGGGAAGCAGATTGGGGTATCAGCATGCCCAAAGGCAAACCCATCCATCTGTGACAGTTCAGTGTAATGCTTTGTCTATGTGACTACCTGGTGTTTGGTGGTCACTTTGGGATTGCCTGGCCTTTTTACTCGTGGGATGGTTCAAGCTCAGGCTCAATACCGTTGCTCTCCTTAGAATACGTGTACTTAGCTCCACTCAATACCTTCTTTTGCTTAGTGGAAACTCTTAGGGCATCGCGAAAGAGATAGCACAATGCCAGTACAACAATCAAATGTATCCGTGTTTTCTGACTTATTTTATAAAGCACAAGATAAGGTAACTCGATTTTTCAAGGAAATCCATCACGTAAAAGCTAATGAGTATTTGCAGTATTTACCTTGCACTTTTTACTGTTTATGACTGCGTCTAAGTCCTTTCGTAAATTATTTCTTTTCAAATGGATCAAGTGAATGCCGCTAAACAACAAAGAGTCCATGGCGTCGATATGCAATCACAACCACAGCTACTCAGTGCAGTTCGTGCCCATTGACGCTGTCGTATCCTAATGTCAGAAAAAGCGGTTCTGTTCGGAATTAATTTGGTCTTCAATTTGGCTTTTGCATCACTCTACATCCAATTGCCAGGTTAGAAATGTCGTATAGCCCCATTTTAGCACAGGAATTATCGGGGATGAGGGTGTTGCTCCTGTCAGAATGTTGGATCTATCCATACCGAACACGTTTGAGGATTTCTTAGCAGGCATTCCATCTATTATCAGATTTCATGAAAATTTTCATCTAAGCGAATATCATACAGCTGAATTTCTTGTCATTGTTGGGCTCACCCTCTCATTCCTTTCGATGGCAGTACCCCGGCTACTTGGTACACTTTCACTGCTAATTCAATGGATAGCATTCGTTTCCGTTGCTAAGGTGGCAGGATTAATTGATTATTAGCTGCTAGGTCTGCCCTGGTGTAGCCGATTGGAAGTGGACATCGCTCTTGATTGAAGCTGGTTTCCTCTGTTTTCTGCTTTCAATTAAGCTGCGGAGATATTCACATTCCTCCTCCACGATTGTTGTGTGGTTGCTGAAGTGGCTTCTCTTTAGAGAAGCTGTCTCTACAGGATTCTCTAGATTATCAAGTGATAACTACTTCTGGTACGATCTTTCTGCTATGGAGCACTATTTCTCCATGCAGGTGAGTTGATACATTTGATTATTTACTGACCTCATCCGTACTAATATGCATTTCATAACTTTTGTGCTATCGATTTCAGATTTCTCCAACACCACCGGCTTACTATCTCAGTTTGGCTCCCCGTTGGTTTATTCGCATCGTCTCAGCGGCCTTTATCGCTATGGAAATATTCTTGCCTTTTCTCTTCTTGATTCCCGTTCGGGAACTGCAGATGTTCTCATTCTTTGCGAATGTGCGTGTTTCATTGTTATAACATAGATACATATTCGGAGTTTTTTGAATTCAAGGCAAAAATCCACGCTGTCGTACTTCATGATTTTGGTACTAATTACTGGAAATTTTTACTCTACAGGATTTCATATCAGCTTAGTTTTGAGAACACCTATTTTATTGAGTTCATAGTGTTTCCATCTTTTGTGTTGACGATGGCATTGCGTGCCAAAAAGTTTTTGATATTAAATTATTCGCAATAATTTATGTTGGGTTTAATTGATGATAGTTGGGACGATCATATGCTGTTATTGCATGATAGTCTCCACTGCGTATTCTTTCAAGGTGATAAATTATAATGGCGCACAATCTTTGCTTTACAGTTCATGTTCCATGCCAACTTAATGCTCACGGGTAACTACGGTATCTACAATCTCCTCTCTATCGTTATCAGCCTCGCTCTTCTTCCGGAGCCCAAAAGAAAATACAGTATGCTTTATTAATTTCCGCCACCTAGCTCGTGCGTGAAAATAGCACATTTTTTCGTTCCGCTTGTAAACTACTTTAATAATTTTCAGAAAAGTCGTCAGCCTTTCAAAGATTCATCTCAATTACAACGACGGTGGCTGTGCTTGCGGTTCTTTTCTATGGCGTGTGGGTGTTCTTCGATTTGTCGGAGGGTGTCGAGGCCATGCGAATCGGTACGTATGAACATGCACACTTATGTGTGTGCTTCTGTATGCAGTCATTAAAATGTGCGGAGACAGCTTGGCGTGCCATCTCATGACGATCTCAATCGCAATCCTGTCTGCCTAATCTCGTTCAGTCGTATCGATTCGCCCGCTGTTTCTGTGCTTGTACGGGCCTTCTTTGTTCGCTATCCTAACTTATGCATTCGTCTTGGCGTTTCTAGCCCACAAGCTACTCTAGTCTCTGACTTATGCTTGTTGCCTGCTCGGGTAATATATCTAACTCAATTATAAGTGCTTGAAAAATGTCCAACAACAAAGGAATAGACGCATTAGAGGAGGCAAGATATGCACTCTGATATCATCTCCTCATCAGAGGAGTATTTCGTTCTCATTTCGCGTTTCTGAATAAATGCGTGAGCATAGTTCAAAAATTGCGCCTGTTGATCGTGTCTCTGGCTGCTCTGCCACGTTTGTTTCACATGCTTTGAAAACCACACATAAATGTTTTTTAGATTAGGTAACTTGAGTTTTGCTTTTAGCCTACAAAAATTTACGCTTTCAAAATTTTGAGCCGTTTCATATAATTTATAGCAACAAAAAGAAAAAGGACTGTCTACGTTGTGAAAACCTAACTGCCAGTTCAGAAGCTAAAATTAAGAGTCGATATGTAAATTTCAATACCTCGAATAATGCATTACTTGTTTGGGTCAGGCTTAACTCACGAAGATTTTATCAAGCCTTGATTAGAGAGGGCTCAGTGACCTCTGCACTTCGCAGATGTGTGTCGGTATTCCACGAATTATCATTCCACGTTTTAATTTTGGTCTTGAAACTGATCCACGCTAGGTCGCTATTTTTGTTGAAACTACTATTGCAGTCCTGTCTTTTTAGCGCTTTCACATAAAGAATTCATTGCTCAGGCAAAGGTGGTGAATTATTACGTCGTTATTATCGCATGTGCCCTCTTCGTTGTGAGCCTTCTTGTAGCATTGAGCAGGCAAGTGATTGAATGCTTCAAGGTCATCTGACTTTTTGATGATAAGACCGCTTATTTTAGTGTTTGTTCGCAGATCCTTGTCTACGAGAGGTCCAATGAACAAAGTGCTGGACTTCACCGGCGTGGTTTTAGTCGGACTACTGGGTGGTGGTCTTTTTGCTGCATCACTGGTATCTTTCAGTTTTGTTCATTTACATCTTATTCTTGATCGTTTGTTCCTTAAAATGGCGTCCTTGTATCTGAAAGGAAGCGAGGATCTAGACTTTGTACTGATGTTTTACTGGTAAGGCAGCAGCGTCCGTCTTGGAATCTATCGATTTTGACAGATTTCAATGATGGTGATGCGGATCTAGTGGAGGAAGGCTTATTAGTCGCATGATCAGTACTTTGTCGCTATTGTGGTGGACAGGTTGCAGGAATCTGAAATAATTTGAAATGCGATTCCCTCTTTAGCAACGTATTTATTTTTCGTCTTTATTGGTCCTCATCACATGGGGTGATCTAGAATGCATTATTTTGATTTGGAGCTAGAATCTGTGCCATTCGCTTTGGCGCGTATGAGCATCAGAGTAAGGAAAATGGGTTATATTTGTCGAATTTTTCTTCTCAGGTGCCATTCTCGACTCTGGTTGATCTTAGCGGATCTGTGCCTCTGCCGAGGTTCGCATCTGAACTTACTGCCGCGCTGAAGCCCTTTCACCTTGCCAATGATTATCGTTTCTTTCACCAGTGAGCTCGCCTTTCTAACTCCCTCCGTTATTCTATGTTTGCAGCTTCTTTTTTACCTTCACGAACATGAATTCGCTTTCTTATCTAGGAAGGAGAAGGATGCGCTTTTGAAGGTGGACCGACAGCGTACCACACTGGTTCTAGAGGGTGCAATGAATGAGAATGGACCCTGGAAAGAACTCTCTTTCCGCCATATACCTAGCATTCCTGAGAAGATGCCGTCAATCATTCGTATGCTTAACTTTTTTCGTTCGTGAAATTTGCACCCTACCTGTCGTTTTCCAAGTGTTTGATAAGCATTCCAAGTATTTCAATGAGTCAGATTGCATTATGGAAGGTCGATAGTTACTGAATTGCAGGCTTATGTTTAAACAGAACAGCGAGCTCTAATATTTATGATATCTGCTCTTTTGCATCGGCTTCAACCGACTATTGAGCTTTTAGTTGCATATTTAGGGTAGCTTAAATATTGTCAATAAGTACTTGTAAGCTTGTCGGTATGCAAAGGATATTAGAAAGTAACGCATCAAAAGTTGAAAGTCGAATTCCGTTTACGAATTTGGTGCCTTGAGGTCGAACTTTTCTTACTACGTTGCCATTGTTTTGCGTGTACTGATACGCATTTCAGCCGGACATTTGCCTGTGGTCGACTTTGAGGTAGCAGTGAGTGGCGAAAGGCCCTTTGAGAAGTCCCCAACTATTGCAAGCCTTGTCTATCGAATTCTCACCAACGAAAAGGAGGGTAAGTTCTCATTGTTAGTTAAGGTAGTATTCAATCATGTCAAAAAGCTGTCGACGCATCACTTGGATCTACGCTGGCAAGCCATTCTGTTGTCTATGGTGTACTCGTTTTTGAATGCTAAGGTGTTCCATTGAATTGTGGTTGATAGTCCTAGTATTTTGTTCATGAGTGGCGTTTACAAGCGTCTACTTTAAATGGTGTTGACAACTCCATCATGATTGCAATCACAAGATCAGCCAGGTTTCGCAAACTTTTCTTCGTCACATGAATCAAATTTATCCCCTCTTTTCAAATGTGCGAAAAGCTCCCTCCTGTCCAAGGTGAGTTTTGAGACATGCCTCCTTCAGTCGCGTTATGTTGCGTTGCGTTTTTGGTCGATTTACCTTTTTGGCGGCGATGATATGCTGCTTATTCCAAGACATTTGCTTTTTTCCTCAGTTATTGCACTTCTTGAAGCCTCTGGATTCCCAATTGGCCCTAAATTTGTCCAAATCAAAAGCTACACCTACCAAATAAGTCGCTCTGTTGGAGGGTAAGTTTCACCTAGTTTTCGTGCTAGAATGCGCTAGTTACAGTATTTAATGTTACGTGATGGCTTCGACCCTTACCAAATGTCACCATCATCGATAAAATTATTCGAATTCTTTAACGTTCATGATGCTTGCTTAGGATTTCGGTTGACAGTTTCCTAATCCAAGGGATTATTTTTGAACCGTTAAAATGTTCTTTCATTTGTTTGGCATTGGCGTAGTCCATGTTATTGGAATAGTTTGAGCAGATTATGCATCTTATTTTGCCTTCCGACTCCAGAAGGTGCATTAAGTAGTCACCGTGCGTTATCTAGCCATTTCTTTGCCTTTTAGGCAGCAGTGGTGGAAACGCAGATTGCAGAATATTTACCTTCCACCTACTCAGGCCTCGACTTTACGTCTGACCCAGCTGATGACTAAGATTGGGATTGTTGGCAAACGGGTAGGGATGTTCTCTATCTATCCTTATTGATAGTAATTCCCGTTCATTTTTACTTTCCAAAGAGCATATCTTAAAAAGGACACGAGTTAGTTTTTTCGGTAATGTTGCCTGGTGGCTCTCATTAATAATATCTGCGTTTCCTTTTTTATGGTTGATTGCACACGAATTCGAGAATTGGGTTTGAAGTATAGGTGAAAGTTCAAGGAGCTGATTGTGTGCCACTAATTTGACTCCACTTCACGTATATGGCGGTCAAATTGAAGGAGGCTAGATCAATACCCTTGAAGTACTCATCGCTCCCAGAACCTTTGCTAAGCATTGTCTCTGTTCCATAGCGGAAACGTCCGATGGATGCCAACTTCGTATCGTTAATGCTGGACAAGGTTCGAGCGATGATGGGTCAACCCTCGAATCTGAACGGCTTTTATGCTGTCCTCGTAACGGTCTTATTGGTGAACAAATTTTTATAGTTGCATCCTTCTCCATCCTTTGTGTACCAATGACGGCTTTTTCTACGCTTTTCGCTTGGATGGAGGAGTGATTGTACCAGTTTAGTTTTCTGATCGATGAGGTACTGTGGAAAATAAATTTGCTGTCTCAATGCCCCTTTTGCGTGCCTCAAGTTTTCAGAATTCTAGTAAATGTGAACATAGCCTGGAGATTTCGTTATTCCCTTAAATGATTTTGAGAAAAACGTTCCAATTTGGGAAAGTCTATTTCCATTGGAGGCAGATTGGTGCCGGTGTGGTTGGAGTTGAGGTCAGAGTTTACTGGTGGTCGAGCCAGGCAGCTCAGCAAAGTTTTGCTCATTTTGAGTCACTTGACCGGGGCGAACTGGATTCTCGTCATCTGCAGGGAAGAGCGTTGCATTCCCGCTTCAGCGATTGCACATCATTAATACTTGGTCAAGTTCGTTGCCGGTGTTTGCTTTACTTTTGTTGCGAACGTGTTGCTCGACTGTTGCTTGACTGACTTGTCTGGGCATTATTGAGATTGAAGGAAACCCAAAACTACTATTTCCAACTCTGACAATACCTCAGCTGCACGGCCATGTTTAAGAATGTGTGACGAATTAATTGATTGAATCATCGAAGTAATGCATTTTGAGCTTTATTAATCCCTTAACTTTTACTGATATGATTGAATTAATCTCCATTGGTCAGTTGAGCTGTTAATTTTTGCTCATTCGATAAAAGAACTCGAGTGCTTGACCATCAACTACTTTAGTGGGATCACTTTAGTTTGTCGAGACCTCAAATGAAGTGGGTGAAAAGCGGTAAGCATCATTACCACACGGTTTTTTGGTGAATAGGGATGAAGTGAGCCATCCGTAGGGGGCTCAGCCTCAGCTCTAGAACACCAGAAAGCAAAGTAACCATTGGTGGACTTGCAAACATTTGCAAAGATTTTGCATTTCAAAACCTTCCCACCGACGCCTGAAGAATGGTCAGGCTGATCAACCTAAGCTACTCGCACACCAAAGCCGACTATACATTGGCAGCACTAATTGTACGGCTTAAACTGACGTTACAACTAGGAGTTGACACTCAGAAACATTCCTATTTTATGCATGCGTCATTCACATGGTAAATCACTCATCCAAGCCATAGCAGCACCATAAGCGAGATTTGTTGGTAAACCATCGTTCACACTGAACACCAAAAAGGCTCGAAAGTCAGGTTATTTTCTGGGGTTTCCAAGCTAATTGGACAATGCATCCGAAGGACTTTCAAAAGCAGAAAAATGCACGCTATAAAAAAGGTAAATTGATGGCCAAGTAACATAATAATTAGAACAGAAAATCACTCCTTAAATTGAATACCAGGGTGGGGCCATGTATGCATCGATGATGACTGTTTAAGAATTCCATGTAGTCTGCGCACACTAATATATGCAACAATAATGGCTTTCTATAGAAGCAACCCATAATTTGGATGCAGCATTGATGCAATTCCATCAAAATTTATGACTTGACGACCAATGAAAGCATCAAATACCTACTTGCACTTCCAACAACACGATCCAAGACGACCCGACATATCAAATGATTGAAGGCGATAAACTCTTGATATACTAAAACTAAATCAGTAGAAAAGTCGAAAAGTGGCCACAAAAGGCTCTTTTCATATCAGCACTAATAATGGTATCATTGATAGGACCATCAGTAACATCATTTGGTGTGATATATGTACAACTGCCACAAATTTGGAGTTAAAACCGAAGCTGCATTCACCGATAAATTCAACGATCGGATGCGGGGAGGGTGATGACACTGCAAAAGAAAAAAGGAAGTACTAGCCAGGTTGCGCTGACTGCGATGCGAGAACTTTTGAACTCTTGAAAAAGCCGCATGGAAGAAGCAACGTACTTTGAGTATGGAAAGTGCACGATAACTAGGAGAAAGGGAATAATGAACGCAAAAAAATCAATCAATCGAGGATTCAGATGTCATTTGTTTCTGCAGATGTAATAGTCTGAGCAATTTAACATTTAACCCGCAGATATAAGTCTCAACAGCTGCACCATGCGTGCCTATGGCATTTATTACAGTGCTCCTGATCTTAGCAGCCGAATGTGTTGCAGTTTTGCAGTTAATCTTTCACGTGTTACAGAATAACATTGCTTCAGCTATCTAAGGGCTATCCAGGTTCAGCACAAATAAAACTTAAAAGCATGATTACTAAAAGTAGATTAATGTGAAAAGGAAGAGAGTACTATTGCAACCCGTATTTGGTTTGGCAAAAACAAGAGTAAACATGAAATCTAGACAAAGGTCACATACCATCGAGAGAGAAAGCAAAAACATTTCATAGTACGGAGAGTGAAAAAAACAAAGAATTCACGCTGCAGCGCCTAAGCAACCAAGTAATTTTAACATTGGGTGGTAAGAAAAGTGCGGTAAAGGTCTCCCTAAGATTACTACTTCTGGAAAAGGTAGCGAAGATTGCATAAGACAAATAATTCAGATACAAAAGTCTATAGCCTTTTTAATCGTCTTGGAGCATAAAAAAGCTAACGAAAATACCTATTTTAGACTAAGTATACGTTCCAGCTTTTCCAAAGATCTAAACAAGAAAAAGCGACCTGGAATGATAACCGTTAGTCTGTAGACAACTCTACCTCCCTCCTCGTCCGTACCTACGTGGAGCATAGTGAAATGGGAAGGGGTTCACGGACGCCAAAGTGTAAAACAGCCTCCACTCTCTTCTAAAAATCGGTGCGTATGTGAGTGGATGGAAGCTATGAATTTTGGCCTTGAGAGCAAGTTTGCCAACCAACCCGCGGATCTTTGAAGTCGAGCCAGATCACCAAAAAAGAAGGAAAGGAGGAAAGGTTTGGTAGAATGTGAGTAAGCCAGATGAGATGGCTGCTAGGCTGACCCCAACCATTTAGCGCAACAAAACGCAATGAAAAAAATAAGATGAGTAGTCATATCAACGTCAGTATTCGAGCAAAGCCTTTGAAAACGCTTATTTAAGCAAAAGAACTTTTCCAAAACCACTTCATGAAATTGCTAACGGGAAAAAATATCCACGAATCCAGTAAAGCCATCGATTCGAGATCGACAAGGATACTGACCTTACATGAGCGCGCATACGAATCAGCTGACAAAGTTGAGAAATGCCATACGTAAGCCAGGCCAAAGCTTAAAGCATTATAGATGATTGAACATTGTGTTTTGGTTTGATTTATCTTGGAAAAGCGCAAACGATTATTGAACTTTGTGGAAAACTTCGTACAAGTCCAATTGTGGTTGACTCAAGAGGATGCTGAAAGCGTGTAGAGACTGAGCATTAAAAATACATGTGACCAGAGCTCAAGATGAGATGACGGATAGCAACAACCACGGCCGCGAGTGGTAATCTGAATGACTCCTGATCGATAGCCGGCCAAAACTTAACATTGCGCTCAGTACGTCAGTTAATGCTTCCCAGCTATTTGCGATCCACCATTTGCTAGGATAAAATGCAATTGTAATAAAAAAGTAACGAACCCTAGCGAGACTATCCATTTTCTGTTACTAGTTGCGAATGCCTCTGGAAGCCTGTCGTAAAGATAAGAGAACCGGCGCACGGTACGTCGGCAAAATGATAACGCAAATTGCTGACAAGGGCGGATGAGAGAAATTAGAATGGACGAGAGCCAGCAATTTAGACCATGCATGTGATAAACCGTTTCTATAGCTTTAGCTGTAGAAATAGATGCAACCAAAAGCTAGGAGTCTAAAATGACAACTCTGGTTCAGTATACAGCATTCACCTGCTTCTCACATCGTAAGGAGGCAAACGGCGAAATACCACCCCTCATGGCATGCTCAAACGCGTTAACAAATATTTAACTAACTTCCTCTAAGTTATGGAGACCAGACAACGAGAGCGGATGAAGGTGGTGCTCTGGGAGCGTGCTCTTTGAACAATGGAAGACCTTTTAAGGGACATTCGACAGCACACACCGCATTCTTCCTCGAAAGCCAAATGAAGATGACTGGAACTTAAAGGTGTCCATCTAAAAATGTTGGACAAATTGGATGAAAACCGAGAATGTGGGTGTGAAAGAGAAATAAATGGGATAGCAAAAGATTTCACGATCATAGAAACCCTTCAAAAATGGTGCCATTGTTAAGGGAAATTCTCCAAAACAACATAAATGTGATAATTTTAAGCACCATTACTTTATCTCCTGACTTGCAAATCGACAATTGCGTAAGATTTACCCTTTCTCGAATAACACGAGATTTTTTAAAAAAATGCGATTCCTAACTAAAAATATAAGGATGAAAACTTAGGAACCTCCAACATTGCCCCACTTCTTGACTTCGAAGAGACCTAAACAATAAAAATGACGAAATAGCCCTCAAGACCTACATTGCTGCCTGGAAGTGCTCCGCCTTTTAGGCATCAGAGGGTGGCATTTTGCCAGTGCTGGATTGTTCTGGAGAATATTAGTCCAAAACATGCATAAACCAGAGGTAGCAAGTTCAAACTATGATAAAAGATGAGTGAAACACAGAAAAACAAGTCTAAAAAGCGGAACAAAGCAGTTTCGATGCGGAGGAAGGATGTTAGTATGTCAAATACGACAGAGGTTCGTGAAGAGGAAAATACGAATGAAAGACAATCGCTTACGTTTGAGATTTGGAACAGGAAGAGGAAGAGGTGGATTGACAAATGCAGGAAAGTAGACGGAAAAGTGTGGGGATGATGCCAATGCCGACGATTGGCATTAGAGAGTCGTATGTTGGCGTCGCAGTTGCAAAACTTGCTGCAAAAACTACAAACAGTAAAAAAAAGGATGCAAGTGTCAAGGAGATTTGGTTAAAAATAAATCGTTTAAAAACGGAAGAGTTGAACAAATCAGGAGTGTGGAAGCCCAGAAACAAAAACCCAAAGGCGATGAAATCGTTCACGTGATTATCAACTAAAAAAGGATGATCTTGTAACGTTCACCAAAACACCAAGATGATGAGCGAAAGGCACGTTTTGTTCAGTGACTATCCTAACGTTTGACCGGCTTCTGGAAGCCTGTGACCGCCTGCGGTGCTATTCGTAGTATCTTTAAACAAAAGATCTGGCAAGCAATTGCGACAACAACATGGATGAGTAGAAGGGAGGGACGCGAAACGTTCTGTAGTTAACTTGTTCGAGAGATAGCATCGTCAGTCGATTTTGATTTTGACAACAACTTAGCCATTAAGTAACTGAGTTAATTGAAAGTGAATTTCCAGAATACAAATAGGTATTGTTCCAATAAAAAGAATAGATAAAAACTACAGGAACAAGTCGTGCCATCGACGCGTAAGCTTTTCTAGTAGAACGATAAGGTAGGTGGGAGCTTAAGATGGTATTTAAAACCAAGTTATGTATCGATTGAACTGTCTTGACACCAATGCCACCAAAAGAAAGATCCCTAGTAGGAAATAGAATAGAATAGAAATACATACATAAATGATCATGGCGGAACCTCCGCTGACAATGGGCTGGGGTAGGTCTCGAAGAGGACAATTTTCAACGCTGAGAATGGTCAGCAGTGGGCACTGAGATAACTCGGCAGGAATGTTGTTCAGATTGTGATTATCATTCAGGTAAAAGTCGCGGAGACTGGACATATTGCCTGCAAAGCAAAAAAACATTAGCGTCAATCAACTCAGTTAAATTCCATAATACATCACGCAAACCACTGTGAGAGGAAGCACAAGTCCCCAAAGGTAATGCCATTGGCCTCGGTAACCTTGTCAGGCTTGCTCTAATTTCTAGCTAAAATGTCCGCATTGAAAAGGCGCAACCTATTTTCAGTTAGCATGATTCCATAAATCTTGCAATTTATTCTTGACCATATATAAGGGCTGTGGAGAAACAAAAGAGA
>UYWX01020655.1:3524-26689 GCA_900622495.1 Hydatigera taeniaeformis | reverse complement strand
AGTTAACGAATCTTAGTGTTGGAAAGAGGTCTTGCGCACAGTCCTTACAGCCAGGCATAGCCGTCTATACCATGATTGCCTTTCCTTGTATTGTGGTATCATTGTCTTCGAAAGTAATTGAATTTAGACTCTAAGTGCCCGCTGTGAGGCCTAGTGAATAGGCTTGGTGTTAGTGAAGGAAATTTTTTTTAATTTCTGAGGGCACCACACTTTTATGGAAAGAGCTTCTAGCATTTCCAGTACGTTTTGTGCTATACTTATTAACTGTTGTTGCTTATGCGAGAAATGGAAGTGTTTACTTGATCAATGTTTACAAAGTTTCAACGACATAAATAACCATAATGCGTGTTTTGTCATCTCCTCTTCAAGCATAGTGACATGTGGCGTCGCCATACATTACAGAACTGTCACAGGACAGCTGGTTCGTCACATAATGTAAGTTAACAAATTTACTAATTACAATTCCAAACCACGCATTTCGGAGTTCCATGTAAGCTGGTTATCATTGATGGCTACACATCCCTTTACCTTTCATGCACGAAGCTCAAAAGGCAATGACATAAAATAGCCAAGGCATTATAGACGCGTAATGTATCATTACTTGATATTCCCATTCATTTTTGAAAGAGGTTTTCAACGGTAATGGAATGCGTCTAAAAAACAGAATAACGCCTTCCTAGACTTAACGGTTTCAAAATAAGAAATCCTATCAAAGTTCCAAAATGTTTTAGCTGTCCCTCCAATACAAGCATCTCTTTTCGTCCTATGGCATTACCTTTACGCCCCAAACCTGGACAAAGCTTTCAAGTCATTGACCTAGAATCAACATTGATATGGTCCATTCACTTAACTACGCTGGCAGTTTTAAGGGCACGATAGCGATTGAACGCAGCAGGACCGAATTGGCAACGCCCACTACTTTTGTCCCCATTGGCGATGGCAAGTCGTGTCCTGACCACTCTGGGGCCTGCTCATTGGTTGAGGCTAGGACGACGACAGGGGCAGTGACGCGCGGTCCTCACTCTTGCACATTTCTTCTTCACCCTCCTTTTAAACCAGCAGGTGGCGTTAGGCTTCATGGGTGAGGGTGTTTCAACCAGGGCGAGGACTCGCCTCCGTGAAATATGGAAGGCTATGAAAAGGAGGAAAACGCTCGAGTCATCGAGCCTCGAGACTCCACTTCATCGGTGCCTCAATGTGTTCGATCTGACGCTCTTGGGATTGGGTCAGACCATAACCTGTTTCCCCTTTACGCTTTTGCATAAAATTTGTTTTTTTAATTAAAAAATTCAAATCTTCATTCCTTTCAGCAGCAACCTCTACTTGCATAGTTTGCGCTCCATTTAATTTTTGCCGAAAACAAGTTTGCGTGGTCATTATTGGCCTTGTGCTGCATTAGACAGTCGCACTTAACAACAGAATCTATACCTTGATGGAGGTAAACAGATATCTATTTTATCACATCTTTCCGAGAGTCAGGCAACTTTTCCCACAGCAAAGTGGTTCTCTCTTTCCTAGACTGAATTAGGAAAGTCTAGTTCCTATTTCAGTATGGCTGAAGACAACTGTCACAAGAAAACATACAAGAGGCAGTGACTATAGTAAAACTTCTCTGTACTTGTACCTAGTTTGTGACACTTCTTGTATTTGGAATGCAACGATACATTATGGAAGTCATTAGCGTTAATTGGTGGGCTCTGTGTCTACGACGCGGTTTTTCTTTGGGTGTACCACTGTACGGCCATAGGACTGTGCCATTTTTCTACGGATGCCATTCCTTTAAACAGAATATTATGCATCATAGTGGCCAATCTCCTTCTATTTGCCAGCACATCGGAGGGTCACAATTTTTTTTTACATTTAACCACTGCAAGAACCAAGTTAGTCATTATTTTGCATGTAGGGTTTAGGGCTCAATCTCCCTGTCTGTGGCATTAAATTTTAGGCAACATGACTGGTTCAGGTATTTACGTACTAACTGGGACTGTCATTCGAGATCGGTCTGGTCCATCTGTTTTCCTCTCCTATCTCATTGCCGGTTTTACGGCTTTTCTGAATGCGCTCTGCTACGCCGAACTGGGCTCCCGCATTCCCAAGGTAAGTGTTCATCCTATCCTATGCTGAACCCCCTTATCTAGGCCATATTCAATCAAATTATCATGTTAACTAACCTTTCCCTCTTTGTTTCAAACCATTTATGAGTAAAATATAACAGAAAGCATGAAATCTGAAATTCTTCATTTGGAGTTCATTTCATTTTTGCTTTTGCTCGCTTTCTACAGGCTGGCTCGGCTTACTCGTACACGTACATTGCTGGCGGGGAATTTTTGGCGTTCCTAATTGGGTGGTCCGTGATATTGGAATACGTCCTGTCGGTGGCGAGTGTGGCCAGAGGCTGGAGTGCCACCATCGACGCCATGTTCCAGTCCAAAATCAGCAATGGTACCATGGCTGTATTCGGAAAGTTAGTATTACCACCGTTTATTTCCTCTTGTCCATTACACTTACTCCCACATTCCTTCGAATTTTCCTCACTCTGCTCAAACATAGTTGTACGTACTCCATTTTGTTAACTTGATTTGGTCAAAACCCAGGGAACATTTTGATTTATTCAACATCACCCATTAATGCACCAGCACAATAACTCCATTATTACAAAATAATGCAGGAATATTTTCTTCTGTACATACACACATACATATATAAGATCGTCACTTTAACTAGGTTTCCCGGCAACGCCGAATTTCTGGGGCAATATCCAGACTTTCTCGGAGCAGGAACAGTGATTGCTTTTGGTCTGATTCTCAGCTTTGGTGCAAAGCTTTCTGCCCATGTCAACTCAGTTATGACACTCCTGAATGTTGGTGTTCTTGTCTTGGTCACTATTCTCATGTTCGCACTGCCAAATCCCATATTCCACGGTATTGCACCTGCCTCCCATGGCGGCTTCTTCCCCTTCGGTGTGGGCGGGATGATCGCAGGAGCCGGGACGTGTTTCTACGCCTTCATCGGCTTCGACGCAATTACTGTAAGCGGTGAGGAGGCCGTGGATCCTAAGCGATCTGTGCCTGTGGCTACCGGGGTCTCCGTGAGTCTCGTCACCACTATCTTCGTCCTAGCCTCCTCTAGCCTCCTTCTCTTCGTACCTTGGTGGACGGTGGACAGGCAAGCAGCCTTCACTGCAGCCATGAGAACGCGGCAGATCACTTGGGCCACTTACGTGGCCGGAATCGGCTCGCTCTTAGGTATCGGGGCCAGTCTCTTTACTAGCCTCTATGCAATGCCCCGCATTGTCTATGCTATGGCTGCTGATCGACTACTACCTGAGTGGATAGGTTATGTCTTACCTTCCACCAAGGTGAGTGTACAACCGCATGTAGAATTTCACAAAGTTTTCCTTCTGGTTAAATACTACCTGCATAAGCGAACATGAAACATCCAACAGTCTGCCGTCGATTGGTTAGCCTAAGGACAGGGCTATCGACAGCTGCAAAAGCTTGTCTTCTCAAAGCTGCCATTCTGATTGGTCTGAACCCGAGCTGCATCGATACTAAACCTCGTGAGCTGCTCCTGCTCATGTTTTCATCCCAAGGCCATAATTGACAAACGATTAAAATGTCAAGGTCTCAGAATATACAAGTTATTAGGTACACTTCACCACACGATGCATAATGCATGAGGTGTTGTTCCACTACTAGTGAAATTGTTTAGCTTTCCATGGCAGGAAATACATGCATAGTCTTAGGTTATTATGCATCCTGTTAGTGACACAGTGGAGGATTTGAAAATGTTCCTTGATATTCTTCTTTGATACCTACTCCATCTATTGGACAAATGATAAACTACAAATGTTAAAATGCTTCCAGAACCGATTGGTCTCCAAAATCGCGAACTCACGTCCGTACACTCTATGCTAATCGCATTCAGGGCGGTATTTTATGGGATCTTACACATGCATTTGTCAAATTCAGGACTGTTCCTAGGAAGGAAAATTGTATTGATGTATCGGTCCTAATTATACGTCAACGCAGCAAGGTAATACAACCCACAAGTTAGATAAGCAGTCATTTCTGTGTTTCTACATTCAGGTGCCCATTGTTGCGATGGCCATTTTCGGAGGTCTTGCAGCCATTCTGACATTCCTCTGTGACATTCACACTCTGGCTGAGTTCCTCAGCATCGGAACATTAATTGCCTTCACCATAGTCTGTATGAATGTTTGCATTCTTCGCTACTGCAACTTCGAGATGGGCACTGCCAGCGCGTCTACGATTCAACCGAAGCTGGTGGATGATGTAAGTTCAAATAAATGGCTCGAAGGCTACGTGCGGGTGTCGCCACACTTCTTTCAGCATAAACTTTTGCATTGACAAAGGTGAAGCCAGAAGAGGGTATGTACGAGATGAACGGAGCAGAGTTGCTGACACAGCGGTTGGTTGGCTCGATAAAGCCGGAGTTTCGACGCCTTCTCACTCTTCTACCTCCTTCGCTGCCACCAGGGCGCATGCCTACCGTTGCACTGGTTGGCTACGTTCTGTGTGCACTTGGTGTGGCAGCGGTGGCACTGGGAGGTTCAGAATACCTCCTTGCTTGCGCTTGGTGGGCTGTCCTCCTCACTCTTCTCTTTGCTCTCCTTGCCGTTGCTGCTCTCTTTGTTATGATCGCCCACGTCCAAAATACTGCCTTCGACACCTTCAAGGTTGGTTGGCATGAGAGGAGAAACTTTAGTAGAACTCTTCATCTGAGGTTAAGCGAACAGAAAATATGGAGGCAGTTGGACATGCTTGGAAAGTCAATTCAGTAACGGATCTATTATGGGTTTATTTGTGCAATCGAGCCCCATTCCAGTCGCCTTTATAAGGCTCAAAAACTTTACCTCTGCTGTTCTAGGCTTGAGACTATTATTAGCATTAGTGAACTTCTGGTGTGGACTCAAAGAGATTGTGCATAAAGTGCGCACAGTTTACTGCCTGATATATCTATAAATAAATTACCCATTTGCGTCTCCTTCCTCGACATGAGAGTGGAGCGCATGAATACTAGTAGTAATGCTCCTCTGACGCAGGATGGAAGCGAAATGGTCAGAGACAGTACGAAGCTAGTGAGAACAGATTTAAAAGAACTGGATCTAGATGAGGCTGAGTGGGAAATAACTGATCATCGAAGGCCTTGGTACGCATTGTTGGCAGCACAGGCCTTCAGTCCATTGGCCACTACCAGCCAAGACCACAAGTGTGCAAAATAACGACAGGAATGCTGGAATTTACAACACACCAAAAATCTCATGACGAACGTTGACTTCATAACTTTGTTTTGCAAAGCGTTCATAGGGCTGCTTGACAAGGGTTTCCTAATGGGTTTGCAAGAAGGTTAACATTGTTGAACCTGTTTATAATGGACAAACACTCTCGCTCAGTTTCTTGTAGCTGAAAATACAGTAGTATCTTAGGCTTCTGAAAGTATTATTGCCATTAACATACACACATAACTCCGTCATGCACTATAATCAGACTATCCTTGGTGTAATGTGTGAGCACGTATTAGCTATAAAGCACACTGAACAATGCATTAGATAAGAACCATACGTCAAAATTGCGATTTGGCTTCCTCAAAGTAAACTAACAAGAGTGTTAGGAAATTGATAAATGACTGCTCCCAGGAAAGAATAAGTCTACATTTTATGTCAATTGTCGTGGCATCCAAAAACAAGTTCACCCATACTATTGCCTTTATCCTAGCTAATGAACGTCTAGATGCTCAAAATACAACCACCAAAAAAGAGTATCGCAGCCCTCTCGAAACATCTTATGGTTTTGGGCAGGTCCAAATCGACGAAGTTTCGGGAGACAGAGTAAACGCGAGTCGTAACCGTCAATGTAGGAGGGTGAACGAAGGGATGAGTGAATAAATTGCCTTCAATTATCTCGTAAAGGATAAATATGGTTGACGCATTTATTTTGTGCAGGAGGAAATTCTAGGTGAGGATTTTACGCTTTTAGGTACCGTTTGTACCCGTAGTTCCTTGCCTCTGCATATTTTTGAACATGTGTCTCATCGTGAAATTGTCACCAATGACGTGGATTCGCTTCATTATTTGGTCGGCTATAGGTAAGTTATTGCGCCATAAAATGCTTATCACTCACGATATACATAGTCAGTGGATGGTAACTGCTACTATTATTCTCCACTTCAAATCAGATTCCCGAATTCACACTAGCGCAGCGTCCCAAGAATTCTCTACAGATGTTAGAAGGCGCATTGCTTGAGATGAGTACATATTCAGACAAAATGAAAGGCGTCGGGCTTTTAGCATGGACCTGAAGTCAAACTAATCCAATAGAGGCAATATAACCACTCGAGTGATAGTCACTTATACCGGCAGTTGAACAAAGTACTGCATCAATAGCTGATAAGAACATTAACGTTTCACCGTTCAAATTATAGGTTTTGTCATATACTTTGGATGGGGATGGTGGCACAGCAAGGAGTCCAGTGTCTCAGGCGAATTTGACCCTCTGGTTCAGTCATCCTTCGAAGAAGTCGTAAAAGAAAGTCAATGATACTCGTAGCATCACTTGTTTGACCTGGATTATTGGACTTCATGGATAAAAATGCCTCATGTTCCTTCACAAAAATGTCTTGTTTGTCCATGTTTACCTGCTGTCATTTTGAACAAATGGTAGTATTGTGCATTGCTTAAGCCATTCTTCACTTTTCAATTGAGTGGAGCAGCTAAAGTCGTTTGATGGGAGCTACTTCAAACCTTAAACAAACGGTTTCTATCCGCACTGACTCCAGGTTCAAATCATGAGCAAAGTTTGTGGGTCAGAGGTATTAATAAAAGTAATTAGTTTGAGAGCGACTCTGGACGGGTTTTAAGCAAATAAGTAGCAAAAAAAACACAACGATAGTGCATAGTATTAGACAACAACCGCATCAACAACTGCCCTTCTAGGGAGAGAAACTAAGTGTTCCACTGTCCTAACTAGTAAAGGTGTCCTACCAGCTGTCGTCACTAATTATGCCATGGATATTGGTCCCAGTGGGCAAATTAATTGCAGCATGCATTAAATCCCTTATATTTTGCATTAAATACAAACTTGTTAACAGAATCAAGAGGAGCTCTTCTTTTGTTATATTTTGCGACTGAGTGAAAACATAATTGTTTTAATTTTTCATCAAAAGCGGTGCTTTCAACGGTCATATTCGAAGGGCTCCTTTGCAATGGAGGGAGGCGGTTGTCCTGTCACTGTTCATGTAAGCTATGCATCCAGAGACTTACTACTTTTAATAATAGGAAAAAACACCTGAACAAATCGCAGAAGAAAAGCTAAGGGCGAAATATCCTAATCTCGTTGCCCAGGGACCATCAATTTTGCAAAAACGGCTTAACCGCAACGTGAGTTTGCGTAAATGCTTACCGTACTTGGGTCTCTAGATCTAGTGGGTTTCCGTTAACTTTATGCGCTCCTGTTTAGAGTCACGCTGCTTCGAATATTTGGTATGAAACTGTTTATTTTAGATAGATTGTGAAACTCCAATTGTTACAATAAGGCTTTAAAAATAAGTATAGGGACTTTTTCCCTGTAGGTACATGGTGTCTTTATCAAGCCGCTCATTGAATACCTTTGATGCTCAAATACCTAAGTGGTCTAGTAATACGTCGTCAATTCAAATAATTAAGGACTTATTGATAAGAGTGACTTTAATTAATGGGAAGATCCACGTGACTTATTATCCGTTACTTTTTATTTTTAGGTAAAGTATTTTGACTCTGGCGATTACAATATGGCTAAAGCTCGATGTAACAACTCTCAGAAGGCTGGAATGCTAAAAGCTAACCCAACTTCGTCTTCTACGATTCCGGAGGTTCCGGCTGATGTTATTGCCGCACAACAAACTGGTGATACAATTCCCACGCCTGAGAATGTTCCGGCGGTACGTAAAAAGGCTGTGGAGTTGCAGCACGAGCTACAGCATCAAAGTCATTTGGCCACTACTGTTACTTCCGTCACCAGTGGTGCTGTGACCACTACCCACTCCTTTTCTTCTTCCCGAGATCCACCTGCCGTTTCTATCGTCGAGTCGGGCTTAGCTCCCACGAACTCACCGGCTGAGAAGTGAGGATGCATCCATTTTGTGTTTATTCCCATGTCACTGTGACTCTCCCCCACTTGCTTACCGACGTGCTTTTGACTGTTATTGTCAAACCGTTAATTCCTATCTAATTATAAATGCTCTGTGCACATGTATTGCGTCAACACTGATGCCTTCTGATAATTTCTAAGGCATGAGCTGAGGTACCCTTTTTCAAGGGCTGTTTGATTATCCGCTTTCTATAACAATGTGTGCTTCAATTCTGTGTCTACAGACCTATCCGCTCGTCAATGAATGAATAGTCGCATCGTTGAGTTAAATCAACAAAGGAAGTGAATTTTTGTCTTCAGGTTGTTGCTCTTGGTAATATGAATAGATCGGGATGATACGGTTTTAATTCAGTGTTTCATTATACGTTTATGCTTTTGAAACTTTTGGCAAGGTTCAATATGTTGGTTGGTTCAAAGCTCTGCTCTCATCATATGCGGTAACTCATGTTGCGTTTGTGCATACTTCATTCGATGTTGGTGTTATTATCTCGAACTTTTTTTACAGTCCTAAAATTTTGTGCATCATAATGCTAAAGTAGATAAAATGAATTTTATTTGGCTACATTGGGTGATGGTCACGAGTACGTTTTCAAAATGAGGGGTTGGGTCTATCATGTTTGAAATTCTTCGAGTTACTTGGTTTAGTGTTGACGCTAAAAATATGTCTTATGAAAATTGATTTCGAAGTTTACGGTCACATTTTGAATTGGGGATTAAGAAAGTTCTTTGGTCACCAAACAATGTGTCGAAGCGATTCCCTTGTCCAATTTGTAAAAATCTACTCATTGTCATAGAATAGTGCTCGAGTGTAGTGTGTCGGGTGCATTGAGATCGAAACTGATGCGATTTTGGTACTTTAACTTTTGTAGTCGATAAGAGAAATCAAATAGTTCTCACATTGTAGTTGGCCTTAGATTTGTCACAAATGTAGCAAGCTTTTACGGTAATAAACAGCATAGATACTTGATTGCTTTTGTATTTGATTCGAACTTGCTCGTGTCTTTTGGTTGGAATGTTTTTTTTTAAGCGGATTTTGACGGCAGATAGAAGAGGTATGCGTCTGACTTCAGGTTTTTGCTGCATAATTTTCAAAACTGAAACAACAAAAATCGTTAAAATCTGTGCTGGTTTTATCAAAATGGAAATGAAACTAGGCGAATGAACTGGGGAGTTTGGAGGCGTTCATATTATGAGGTAAGTTCCTCTTTTACGGAACAAAAGTGGCTGGCTGAATAAAGCTGCCTTGAGGATGAATGTATACTCGACAGGGGTGGGATTGGCGCTGATTTTAATAGCCAAATAAAGGCTTGCACTGCACATGAGACGATAATGTGTCGATTTTTTCCTTCTCCCACGTGTGTTGTCTGTAATCTGGCGTGGCATGCATTCATCACCTCAACACGACGAGACTTGAGTGAATGTCTGGAGCACGAGTACCCATCAGCACATGTCGCCTCAAACTATTGCAAGTGCACGATCAAAGCTGCGTGCAAACAAAAATTGGTGATAAGATTTTGAAACATTCAACAGATGCAGTAAAAATGGGACTCGCTCGCGGAATTTCCGTGCCTCTCGATGTTCGCTACTTTAGTGCAGTGACTTGAAGTCCTGCATTCGAGACGAGTAACAGGCAGATATTTGGGGTATCATGTTTAATCCCATTCCTGAAATAAAATGTCGCAGTTTCGAATCGAGAATGGCATTGTCCGCATCATCAAGAAGCTGGGTCCTTGATCCAGTGCTCTTCTGACTGGGGATATAGTACTGAAATAAATCTTTGTACCTGTGTGAATCTACCTACAAAATCCAAAAAGGCCTTTTTAAGTATTTACTTTAACATTCTAGACATAAAGCATGTAACAAAGAGTGGATTTCTTGTTGACTAGTCGAGCGAAATGTGCATCACCACCTATTAATAAATCAGCTCTAAATTGTCAGAACATCGCATGATCACCAATTGTAGCAAGTCTCCTCAGTCTACTAAAGTTCAGAAGAGAGAGGAAGCCATATCTATAAATGCAGGACACAAACAGCGAAAGGGAGGACTAAGAATTGAAGAGCCAGCTTGGTCAGAAGGCAGTTGACTAATCAACAGGCGAACGCATTGCCTGATCCAAAGGCCAGACTCACTAAACCGGAGCTGGATGGCAGTCAATGTGACTACCATTCATACAGGCAGTCGAATAAACAAGATATCACATTGCTCTTCTCTTATCTTGAACACTTTTCCCAACGCTTCTTTCGGTGCACCTCCTACGCCAGCCATCACCTTCTCAGTGCTGCAAGAAAACACCCATGAACCAACCACGCCGGTCACAAACTACCATGAGACTGAGACAATGTACTTGGCCCTCGCAGCAGTTTCATATAAAACTGAAGTTAAATTCGATCTGAAAGCAATTGTAGCCGCCGGTCTCTACTTGGGTGACTCCTCCCAAAGCTTCCAGAAGAGGCTCTTCCCGTTAGAGCTATAATGAGCATTAGTAAGGTATACACTGATTAAGAAAGTGTATGGGAAGCCAGTATCATTTATTATTAGAGGGCATCCTATTGGTAAAATTCTGAATCACTTTTTTTAATTAAATTTCCGCCTCCTCATTTAAACACTAGGGCGCCGGCATTTCTGCTGACCATAAATTGTGTGTAGGACTGAATACTGTAATACTGGTCCAAACAAAATCTATGACAAGGAAAACGAGATGAAGCATATTTTCGTACAGAAGATAATGCAGCGTAACATTACCGCCAACACTCATGCGCAGGCATTGTAAATGGAGTGTTGAAGCCAATGCTTCACTAGTGTAACATCAGTTGTTAATAGCTTGTTTGCAGAAAACGGAAAAGGGGTTGATACCATACGCAGACGCCGTTCGCAGTGCTTCAGATCTGGAGAGGTGATGGACTCCCAAATTTAAAGTATGTTCCCTTCAGTAACTCTGAAAAATTGTGCCACAAGCGTTAGAAACCTGGATAGAGGTGGTAGCACATTTGTCATTGCTTCCTACTGCCGCTACTATAGCATCTCCAAACCATTCGTTGGGTATTTGAAAACATAACACGAAATTTGAACACTCCACACTCATTTGTCCCAACATTATCTAAACTACACTCGCTCGCTTCTTTACTTAAACAAGTATGCAGCTTAATAACTCTAATACAGGAAAAATCATACCATTGCAAAATCAAAAATGCATTTTAAGCGGGCTTTGCTACTTTTATAAGGTAAAGGGAACGATCACGGTCGTAGTTATGAGGAGGACGTTCCACGACAATTGAACTGGGAATTTATGGCTTACAAAAGTAGGTGTGCCGCTTAAGGAGAATCATGTTTGAAATGTTGTATGGATCACTGGGTTTGGTTTCACTTTATCGAGTTGCTATAGATAGATTGTCAAGGCCGTGAAGGCGTGCAGTCTTTCGATTGCATTCGCAATCTCGCAATGGAAATGAGAAAGCCCGTCATCCCACCAAAAGAAACCAAGGAATATCTCGCATGTAACGAAATTCCGCAACTATTTGAGGTACCAACTATACTTTTTATAACTGGTGAATAAGTGTCTTATGACGGGCTTGATGTATCACCGTCCGGTCGATCCAATTCAGTACCTCCAAGAATGTCTTGAGAAGATCAAACGAAAAGACTATAGGTCCGTTAGATGGGATTTATTTCTCGATAAAAAGCGCTGTCCTTTACCGCCTCTTGCAATGAGACGAAATAGCGAACCCTTTTCACGATATCAACCAATGGTTGACACAGGATGCTCTCAATTCAAGATGCGTCCACAAACCTCTGTCATATGTATCATCGCTGCACCCGGTATTGGGGCAAGAGAATTCTCCGAAAGGATGCTTAGCCACTATCCAAGTTTCGTACACATTAGCACCGGAGATCTAGCAGTTAACTGTGCTAAAATTGAAGAAAGGAAGTCTCACAGCCGCTGGAGTTCTGCTCTTCGCTTTATTAGATCAGGCGAATTGGCTCCTGAAGACATGATACTCGAACTTCTCAAGTGGAACATCAATCAGTATCCCACCTGTGAGGGTTTTATTATTGACGGATACCCACGGACTTTCAAGCAGTACGAGGACCTCAAGATTAATGTATGTTTTTTTTGTTACATGCTACAATGCACCGAAATTCCCACGCTTTTTAATTTTGATTAAGTCTGGCTGATAAAGTTATTGGTAGGACATTGTCATGTACATACAGCAATAAGGGCTACCTGTATGAGTGTTTGTATTAATCTTTCACGAGCATATGTAATTTTTAAAACGAATATCTCAACGGCTTCGTGGCTCCGTTTGCTTACTTTACGAAGTGTCAGTCTCCTTGCACAAACGCTTTTAATGTGAACCAGACATTTGAAAATAAAAACAAGCTCCATCAATTCGTTCATAATTCTTGTTTAGATCTGTAAGGATAATTTATCTGGCATTATCCTCATTGATGCTTCCGAGGAAAAATGTCTACATCAGCTGCTTAACGCAAAGCAAACTAGCTGTGAACCCGCTAAACCTCTACCAAACGATGTTATTCGAAGGAAAATATGCACATTCAAGAATGTAACACTTCCAGTATGCAAAGTAATTGACAACGAAAGTAAATTACGAGTGGTACGCATTGCCTTAACTTCTTATTGTTCTGCTCTTGGTATAAATAACTTCACTTATAAACTTACCCCATTTGATTTACTATGCGTCTAACTATATTTTACTGAGCATATCTTGTCATGATTAAAAGCCGGATTATAGAAGGAACAGTTATAGTGCATTCCCTATGATTGTCATGTTAATGTATTTTGCCATTTATATAAGCCTTAAATCCAAAATCTGTTAGTTGGGAGGTAAGGTGTATGCAAATGGATAATTCTGCTATTGCAACCAATTTGTTGTATAGGTTGACGGTGAACAAACGGATGAGGACATAGAGCAAGAACTGTTAGCGATATTTGATTTCCTTCTTACTCGACGTGTAACTGGTAGGCTTCTTTTTCATGTTAACTTTTGTAACAGTATGTTTTTATTGAACTCCCTGTATTTTAGCTCCACTGATAAAGCCGGAAAGGGAACACGCCCCAGAGCCTCAAGTCAGACCGTTTCTACAAAGAATTGTCGGATGTCCGGGTAACCCGCCATCCTTCAATATCCCCACTATTCGTCCAGAATATAAGGATCTTGGACGACAAAGCGGATTGCCTGTTTGTCCAGTTATGATACTCTTGGGTAAACTTGTCCCTTTCATACATAATGTGATCTTATTTTATCAGTATCGATGATGTGATTTGGGTTACTACTTTGGATACAATGAAGCGTAGATATAAACGCATGGAAGCAGTTTCAGATGCCTTTCTCGTAAAGTCATTAAATTACACTATTACGGGAAGGTTGGACAAAATGAGATAATAACAAATAAAATGGAAAAATAAAACATTTCATTTGAATATTGAACACTCATTAATGATTGCTTAGTCTCAAGGCGACTCGATGCGTATGCAAGATTATCATTTGTTTAGGTACTTTTCTTAATTCGTTGTTCGATCTGTGACTTGCCTCCCTATGTGATTTCAGTATGTACGTGAATTATGGGAAAATTGTGCGTTATGTAACTGAGACAAGTGGTCATAATATCAGTTGACATGGCATTCGCTTCCATGTATCATTATTGTGTACCGTATGCGCGATCAAAGGTCTAGATTTAATTCAGGTTTGATTTCGATGCTTTAAAAGTGACGCGGGATTATGTATGTTTTAATGCGCAATAGTTAACACCTCACTAGTCCGAACTTACTTAAAAATCTACCAACCTTAAAGCCAAATGAGGGTATCACGCACAATAAATGCAGCTGACATGTTGATTGAAAGGTGGTCCGGGTTCGGGTCGAACGAAACAAGCGTTGTCACTATGTCGATTGATAAAGGGCTCGAAGCACTTCAACCTCACTGATCTTCTGCGCACACGCGTCCTCGATGCCCTCTCCACTGGCGTTGAAAAAGACTGGGACGTCGTTGCTAAGCGTGTCCACAGCAGTGAACCGCCACTCAGCTACGTGAGTCTGCCGCAGATCTCTTCAAATCTTAATTTTGACCGAAATCAATACATTTCGAATGCATAACTTCCCATTTTTTTACCTTATTTAGGAGTGTATGTTTAATCTTAATGAACTTATCTTTGTCTTAGTAGTTACGTTTTTATGTGTTTTAGGATCGTATGATTCCTGAGTACTGGGTAAGTTCTACAATTGCTACACCAAACGAACCTGTATGATCTTGTAACGTTTTAGGATATTCAAACAGATATTCTGCGAGATGAGTTTGTCAAGTTGGCGGATAACGCTACACTGGTTGTTATTGAGGGTTACATGAATGATGAGAGCCAAATTTCAACATTTAATAAGACGGTATGTTTCCCTTCTGGCCGATTGTGTTGCCTTCACCATTTGTATTGAGATTTTTTCTTTGTGCTTGGGTGTGTCTCAGTGGTAGGAACTTCTAACTGCCAGTGCCATCATTGTCCTTCCCTTTCTTTAATCCACCCATCCTTCAAATATCTTTGTTTTGTTCAGCGAGTGATCATTGTTGGGATTTTTTGCGAATTTTGGCAAATCTGTTGCTTTAACGAAGATTTACTGGAAAAAAGTACGCTGACCTGACCCTATTGCTGAGCATTTATGCTTGATAGTTATCATTAACATACTCCATACCGCTTTTAGTTCTCACGCTTAAACAAATGGAATGTTAACGTTTCTTTCTGTCGATGAGAATTTCTGTTTCATTTTGTTATTATGGACCATGTAGTAATTGCAAAATGAAAAGGGGAAGCAATATTGCCATTATCTGTCATTTTACACTTCAAAGGAAGAAGCTGCAACGAGTATAATTGATGATACTTGTAAAAAGTTTGAAATATCTTGTGCGAAATAAAAAATAGCTGGATGTGAACGATTCAAAAACCGTCAGAAGATAAAAACAGTAGGATTATAGGTACGGATCCTTCCTTATTGCTTTAGAACAGACTTGGCAGCTTTAAGCACACACCTTGGTTGAATCCACCAAAAATAAAAGCTTTAGACAGTTTCAATTTCTATCTTGCAACTCTAAAAACTTTTGTACGATTGACCGCTTAGTTAGTGATGCATAAGAGCAATGCAATTTGTGTAGACCTTTAACGCCAGACCATGTTGCAATCTGCTCGGCAGATCGGAGGGGCCGACATGGTGGTGTTGTTGGATTGTGAGGAGGCAACACTGATTACACGACTAAACAGGCGCTGTACTCGCCTCAAGCGCATCGAAGACGAGGCACATATCGTGCATCAGCGCGTCAATTTCTTCAAGCAAGTCTCCCTTCCCGTTGCACGCTACTTCGACGAGATCGGAAAGCTGGTCATTGTGAGTCATGCCTGGACCTTGTTTAAATTATTCGTATCTGCAACAGTATCAATGCATTCGTGTGCTGAACGGTACTGACCCTCGCTGGGTTAAATAAGCATCTTTAGTGCAGTCGCCAATTTAAACCGATTTAAATGCTTTTAGGCTCATTTGAGACTCAATCAAAGCTGTTAGATCGTTTTAAAACAAGTTTTAAAGTCCTTTCCATAAGTTATCCTGATCTGGAGAGACCGCTCTCGTTAATCATTTCAACGAGTCGTTTTCAGACGACTTGAGGGCTGAATTATGAATATTGTATAAATGCAACAAGTTGAATAAGGAGAATGGCCACAACAAAATGATCGCCGATTAGCGGCAAACGAAATTATTATTAAACGCTTTCAATCATGCTTGAGATAAAATCGCACAAGGCTCGTGTTTTCGTATTCAAATTCCACATCGACACAGCTCTTACACTGTGGTCTTACACTGCGATGGTCTTACTAAGTCGGATTCTAACGAACCGGCAACCATTAGCATAAAGGCGATCAGATGGGTGCGTCTACTCGAGGTCCAGTGAATAATCCCTTCGTCTTAAAATAGTAATGGCTAACATTTCAGCCATAATTGAATTGTTTCTGGTTTAGATGCCGGCTGATCGTGATGCTGACTTAATAACGAGGGATTTAGTCGCCTTCGTGGAATATTTTTTGACCAAGAGACAGTCTTCAAATGGGACCAACAATAATGCTCTTCAATTTGTTGAATTGGTGAGAAATAATTAGTTCTACTGGTAGTTCATTCATTTGTAGGTCATGATTTTTCGTAACTTTTGCCCCATCCGTTCATTTAGGCAAATGACAACCATAGTAGAGCAACGACCGAAATGCAGGGAGGACAAGCAAACTTTGATGAAGAAGAAACTCAAATCGTTGATGATGGGCTAGAGGTTGTACTGATCACTCACTCATTAATTCCGGGCTTTTTAATCTAATATGTAAATACGAAAGCTTTTCTGGTCCATGCATTCTACTAGTTGTGGTTTACTTGATGTTGGTAAGTTGCTATAAAAACGAAACAATCAGCTCTTTGTGCATAAACCTTTACTTATAATGTAAGACTGTTACCACTGAGTTCCCGTAGTAAAACGAACTTTCCATTTCGTTATCAAGATAAATGTACGACACCGAAATGAGAGACTTACAAAGAGGAAGGCACATAATGTCTAAAAGCATAACTTCGGGTTCAATGTGCTTTTCAAGCAAATTTTTATTCAATCTCATATTTGTAGTTTTACCGAGTCACTTCAGGTAACATTCCACGCAGGGCATCTAAGCATGCTCTTTTGCATGGTCGATCGTTGTGCATAACAAGTTTGGTTCAATTTGTTTCACATGAAATTTTAGACAAGTAGACACCAAATCACCCCAAATATGGACGGGATTCATCATGACAATATGGGAAAAGCAATTATAAAGTCGGTAATGCACGAAATTTTCTGCATAATGTTTCTACTATTTGAAATAAGTAAAACAACATCGTTTGTGATTTTTTAGACATCGTCACCCTCAAATTTAAACACCCGTAAGAAGGTTTGCATAACTTAACCTCAGAGTTTCGTATTCGTTAAGCATCCTTTTTCTGCAGCTCTTCATTCTACTTTGCCCGATTGTTGGGTGTATTTCATTGTTGGTGAGTTAAAAAATTTGGCAGATTTGAAACTAACAATAAGAGTTAGCAAAATAACTTCAATCACTTCAACTGGTAGGGCCTCCAACATATGGAGTAAGACAACTGGCTAGGCGACTTGCAACGGAAACCAACTTTACCTTTGCATCTATGAGGAACGCACAAGAGGGGGCCCGTGAGCAGGTAAGTCGGCGAAAAGCTCCGCATCACAAAAGGAAAAGCAGTATTATTTTTCTTAAACGAAGGACCTTTCCCATCGTAAAAATATTAAGTAAAACTACAATGCTGTGTCAGCATTCGAAATAGCTCATTTCCACACTGTTTGCAGTTTCTGGGTGCCCTGCTGCTAAACGTTTGACGACGCGCAAACCATAACATAACGATTGGATTGTGGCTTGCCATTAAAAAAAAAAACTATTTACGTGACGCATAATCTTTTGGTTGCAGTTTCCGATTGTTTCATTGTCATGACCGAAAGGATCCGAGCTAGAGTGACTCCAAACCGGAGTCACGTTTTGCGACACATTCTTTTACATTGCTGTTTTGCCTCTCTCCTTAGGCACGTTACTTTCGTGCCAAGTCTGCACTGTTACTTGGGCCAGAGACACGATTTATCAACTGTCCACTTAAAAATGGCGCTCTCCTTTTTCAATTCAATGAGGCGTGTTGTTCTTTTGTGCTACAGTTAATTACAATTAATTGGTTTTGAACGATTGATTAATTAACGTTCACCTGTTTTGTAGGAGGAATTTCGACAGATTAGAAAATCATTGTCTGGTGGGGTTGCAGGAAATGCAGGCTTCATAATTGTCGGAAGCCCCAGGACAGTACTACGATTCCTTCAAAAATCCATGAAGGTTTGTTTGCATCTCTTTTGCCAGCAATTTGTCATACGTCACTAATTGCAACAGTACACGATCAAAAAAGTGGTGCCATATTCCGTGTAGCTCGTTTCAGTGGCTTACAACCTGAAAAGATCCGTAAAATACACGCGATCTTTTGGTTGGACAATAAGGTAGGAATGTCAATCAGTGCATTAATACACTTTGGTGGCTGTCTACTTTGAGACTTCAAGTTCCTTTTCAAAACCGACAGATACTCTTGGAAAACAGTTGTAATATTTAGGCCATGCAAAGCGAAACAGTGCTCCGTTCGCAACGAGCACAAAATAGTGCAAAAGTGATCCTGACAATGCATTACTAGTTCATCGAGTTCACAAAGGCATCGCCCGCACGATAGTGCGAAATTAGTTTACGGGGCTTGGCAAGAGTGATTCGGAATGGTGTCAGAAAGTGTCTCCATTACTATTTATTGGTAATGAGGCGGGTGCTTTGTGCTTACACCAAACAATTTATTTAAGTTACTAAGCATGATTACATGACGGACAACAATTTTCAATATGTGACTTTCCCATCACTTGTTTTCATGCATCTCATAAAACACCAACTGGAGTGCTTCACTGGAAAATGTCTTGAGTGTTTAAACTTTTGCAAAGGGAGCATGCATGTCATCAGTTATTGCAAGACCAATTGACACTTCGTTCAATCGGAACTGCCTTGTGATATGTGTTATGGACTGTGAAGCAGATTGTGTTCCATGAAATTCCTGCTAAAATTCACTTACTACAATGCAACTGGAGTATGCATAAGTACGTAATTCTTGAACCAACTCTTATCACTGGGGCGCCTCAAGTTCAAAAGTTCTCGGATTGATAACAGCACCCTATTCGGACATTTGAGAGTTACATGTGAGAATAGAATTTGGGTGAAATCGGTGAATGTCTCCAGGATTTCGAGTTCTCATTGAAAATAATATCTTGCCGATAGTACGCGATTCGTTGGAAAAGGATTGAAAATTAAATTGCAGTTGTGACCATTTCAACAAAAAAAATACGCTGCAAAAGCCTGTCATGTAGCTTGATTGTAGAACAAAGTACGCGTGCACTTATTTCCCAATTCGTCGGAACCTGCCTTCATCAAAGTCAGGACTTGTAGTTACTGAGTGCCAGAAAGAACTGTCTTATGATCATTATGCACCGCCAAAGATGAAAGGTGGTGGAAAAAACATTGTCTACATATCAATTTAAAGTTTTATCATCTCTTCTCTTCCATCCAAGCACCGTCATAAAAGCAAACCCGAACTTCTCTCATATTCCACTATTATATGTGTTTGTGAATTTAGCAAGGTGATCACTGCAGTAGGTTTTAATTTGATTTTAACATGTACCTTGTGCAACCTACCTTGTCGGAAAACAGTTGTCGATAGGGCATTTTGCATTTAAAATAAACTAGGTGCATTGTATGCCTCCCGTCACGAAACCCCCATTTTTTGATAGACCAACACGAATGTACGCGTACTCATTTTGGATGGAGACAAGGAGACGGATAAGCGACTGTGTTCGTCAAAGGAAGAAATAAAGACGAATCTTGCTACAGGGACGCACAAGCTTGACTCGGAAGCCATGGAGAACAGGCTCGCTGAATATTACAAATCTGTGGAGATGTTACAACACAGTGATCGGTTGCGAGAAGTTGTATGTAAGGTTGGTCAAGTCTTTTTGACGTAGATGTTTGCCTTAGCCCATGGTTTGCAACTCCACTCAAACCAACAATCTCGTGAGACTTCACTCTTTCATCTTTCCCCTTTGCTATGTCCAGACCATTCTTTTGCGATTGCTTCCTGAGTCATTTAGCCGATGTTAAGTAAAGGATAGAAATTTTTTAATTCCCTGCTGCCTTAGTTGAATGGTAATGCTTTTTCTCGTTTTCCTATAGTTCATGCAGTAGGTTTATTAAGAAAGCACTTTAGCATCGTCGTACTTCGCGAAATTTCTTCGAAGGTTTACGTAGCGCTTTGAATCGTAAATGTCAATAAATGCACTGCTTCCATTTCTCACGCAGGAGTCACGTTTTTGTGTTCAAAATAATGCGAAGAATTGTGAAGTTTTGCCTTAATCGAGCATATAAAATAGCGAAATAAAGTTGGGAAAAGGGAGTTGAGGAGGAGCATTTGGTATGGAGGGCCTGGAATTGATGCTGCTAGTCAGCAACCTGGCAATCGAATGACAAAGCAGCAGTGATCAAATGTGTGTAGGAGCAATTCAAGACTCCGTAGCATATATTTGTTTGGACTAGGCATTTTACTGTGTGCGAAGCCCTTGAAATTAGAGAGTATTCCCAGCAGGTCCTGTGCATTTATGATGTTGGCAATCTGGCTACACTATGCGCTCATGCAAAAATTTGCATTTCAATGCCTTCCTTTTGAACATGTCCACTGTCAAGTCTGTTTATGGTGTCTTCTTGCTTTAGATCCCGGTTGGCGTAAACAGGGAGACTACGTATGACAACTTACGAAACCACGTTGCTGGATGCTAATCTTGATCTCCTTTGCACTCTTTTTTTGTGTTTCTTCATCAACTTTCACACATCAGACGCATCATCTCTGCCCGCACTGTCAACTTCAGCCAGATTCAGTTGACCGAACTTTTGTTTGGTTTCAATATTTTTCAATCTACTCTACTTGAGGCAACTTCATTGTCCCAAGCATCGAACTGTGTTTTGACACGCTTTTGCGTCGCTTTTGACTTCCGCTATGGAATCGACGCAAATCAAAACTCATGGGTCTATTAAGAAGTTGTTCTTCAATAGCTTCAAAATGATACAAAAATTGTATGAGAATGCCGAAAACAAAGGAGCATGAAGAGAACTAGCCCGTTTTTTTGTTGTTACGTGGATAAAATGCCTTTTTAACTTCTGAGCAGTGCAGTAAATATCACTGCATTTACTGTCATTCACAAAACTTAACAATACGGAGGCTGGTGTGCAAGACTTATAACGACGTTTCCGCACTGTGGGGGAGTGCCTTGGTTCACGCACAGTGCGCTAGTAAAAAGTGGTAGGACAGTGAGACAGCCCCACCACAACTCTTGATAATGCGGTTGCATAAAGTACTTCCGAAAAATACAACAAATGGGTTTTTTTGTAGCCAAACTCATTGTTAATCTATTAGCAAAGTTTAAGGCATGGAATGTTGGAAGTATGCGAAATGGAAAAGGGCATAATGGGCTTAACAGCAGAATTCGAGTCTCAGACATGACGACGATTTCAAAACGAATCATCTCTAAGATTTTCCATGCAACTAAAATTATTTAGACCAAATTATTTTTTCGCGTCTTGCCAAGGCGATAGACATATGTGAGTCCTAAATCCTTTGGGGTGAGTGCCCTCAGAAGAAAGTAATTGAAAACTGCATAAAAAGTGAGATCCAAATCTTGCAAAATAGGACTCATCTGTCACTCCAAATTAATGCTATCGCTTAAGCTGCAGGCGGTGTCACAATGTGGACTGCCTCCTTTCAACTGCTCGCTTCAAGGTATTGTCGCGATCAGTTCGAACATCTCATCCACTTTTAATTAAAAGTGTCTTAATAACTTCGCCGGAGAAGGTTGGCACCATAAAGGTCATCAGTATGTTTGAGTTCGGAGATGTGTGAAGGAGGGCATAAATGTCTGGAACGAAGAATCAGATTTACTTGATTATATTTAGAAAAAAAGCGCGAATTACTTTTGCCAAGTATAATTACTTGCGTTCAGGGAAAACAGCATCAACACAATTCGGTGTCTGCGTGGTTACATTGTGAATGGACAAACCCATTCCATCCATTACAACAATTTTTGCCTCCGAAGCCGATTATTGGTGTTGCCAAATAAAAATACCTTTGCAACAGAGACCGCTAATGGGAACAATTTCTTAGGAACGACAAGAAGGTTTCCTACTGCCAAATAACACCAACTGTCTATGTTGACAAGCATAAAATGAATCATTGAAAGTTAAGATTAGTTTTTGTGCAAAATAAATCGACAGTATTTACATACTGTCACTTCAATGCAGGTTAGCAGTGCAGTTGGGACTGCACCACACAGAGGCGATAGGTTTCACTCTTATGAATGTCATATTTTTGCATTTCTACCATACTTATGGTCAGACAGAAAACTCCATACGGGTGTACCTAGTGTTATGAGGTAAAGGATTTCAGTTTCCAAGTTATCCGGCAGCACCTTAAAAGCGCATTTAAACTTCTTCAAAACACTCCAATGTAGGCCAACTTTTGATGTCATCGGGACTGGATGCGACAAGGTGAACCGTCTTCCACGTGACTCAGTTGCGATTTGTGAGAATACTGGCGAGAAATGCGAACATCAACAGTACTATCACAGGATGACATTCGTGGTTTTTCTTCCTACCGGTGTGATTATCCACCTAGTGCGTGTGCCTTACATACAGAACACAAGTTATTTTAACCAAAGACGCTAGCGGTGCTTTTTGTGGCCAAGGCTATGCATTGTACATTGAGGACATTTAATGATTAAAATCATGATATTTAATAACTTAAAATTAGGCACAAGAGTTTTATTGGCCTCACCTGAGTTTCAGCACTTTCCATTGGCTCTTTTTGAGACTCGTGACAAGGATGCAACCAACCCATGGACAACATTAAAATTGATTGCTCCGAACCTAACAAAATGGCGTCACAACGTGCCTCAGCCATGGTTCACGTGATAATTCGAGGCGTCATTATGTACAGGAACTGACAAAGTATTTCTAAAAGTTCTTTTTTCAGAATTGATGGCAGTGTTAATGGAAAGGCAGACTATTAGAGCCTTTTGTATGATCGAAAAGTGCAGATACAAACTGTGACTGCACCTCGGTAAAAGTAGGCATCCTGCTAGCAATCAGCGGAGTTCATCGGTCATAAGGAGCATTGCGGACAGGCAGCCGAATAAAGAAAAATGACGCCAACTTCTACTATCGCTAAGGCCATGGATTTATAAGGTTGTGGTTTCGGATTTTCTCAGAACATTGGAAAATAAAAGAGCCAATGAAATTCGATCTGAAGCCTGCAGGAACCAACATGCACTATAGTTTGAGATAAAAGTACATTTGGCAGTGCGATTCCATAATTA
>UYWX01020654.1:10903-21052 GCA_900622495.1 Hydatigera taeniaeformis | reverse complement strand
AATGCGATATCTCTCAGAAATCATTAAAGCAATTATATTGCACATAGATATTTCACATCATCTATGCTCAAAACAACATAATATTTAATCGGTCTTTAGCTATAGTAGGTGGAGGCTTTAGTGGGTGTTCAACTGCCTATTTTCTGCGACAATTTCTCGAAAAAGCAGTGTCCATCACAGTTTTTGAGAAGTCCGATCGATTGGGTGGTCGTGTTCGGTCAACTAGTGTCGAAGGTGAAGACGAGCTGTTTGAAACGGGTGGTGCGATCTACACTAGCAACAATAAATACATGAATATGTTTGTCAATCAATTTGGTACGTTCCGGGAGTTCCGTCATTTAAATTTTATCCCGAAATACACTGCCAGATGGTAGTTCTCAGTTGTGGCATCATTAGCAAAAGGAATGTAAGACTTAATAAGGTCTCTATTTTATTAGAGCTATTATTCATTGCACATTTTTCACGTTTTCATAGCCTAAAGTTATACGAATGTCTATTGAAATCAATTGATTGAGTTGGTGTGGGTAGAAATCGCTTAAGAATTAGATAAGAATATCCGCTATTTCGTTCTTGCAGGCTTGGTGGCGCATCGTCACACGCCACCGGACGAAGCGTTGTCTCTGTATAGGGGCCGCCTGCATCCCTGTGCTTTCAGTAGCAACGCGGGGCCTCTCTTCATCAATCGCTTGCGCTTTGCTATCCTATATGGTACTGACCTTGTGCGCTTTCGCCTAGCAATTGCGAGCTATCGCCGCACCTTCGATCGGTAAATTCTTCTACTGTCTACTTTGCTAGCTAACAACTTCCGAATCTAGAGCTCATTTAATCTGGTGCAAGTCTCCTCCTTTACAAATGCTTGGATCCGAGCATCCTCTCGGCACTTGTTGTTCATTCTAATGCTATGGAAGGTTTATGCTTGCGACGGGAGGTTTGAAGCATTAGTTACAAAATGTTCGAAAAAGGAGTTGTCGTTTGGTCACTGAATCTCGTTGATTTTATAGCTTCTTAGCAAAGCAGTTTAAAAGCATTTAAGACACGTAAACGTGCGTTAAAATGTACATAATCGGAATTACCACTCCCTTCTGAAAGCGGAGTTTTATGCATGTAGCGGAAACGATCGAATTACTCTACACTAGGTGGTTATCATTTGCAGGCCTCTAGACTCAGATTAAACGACTTGATACCATTTTTGCCCTAATATTCTCGCTAAATAAAGTGCTTCCAACACCCACGAACTGGGTGCACTCGCCGCGTTGTTTACCATAGCCCACATTCACGCTTACGATAGTTTAAATGAAAATGGCGTAGCAGCCGAACATTCAAAAGGCTGAACAAAGGTTAAAAGGTGGTTTAATGAATCCATTCTAAATTTGGGTTGTGCAATTTCGTTTACTGTTTTGGCTCATTCTTCCATTCTTCCGAAACTTACTCTTGCAGAATATACGATTTGCAGAAAAAGGGTGTGTCGTTTGACTCTCCCGTCGCCATGCTTGGGGCTCTCTCTCCGGTATTCCCGAGAATGCTGAGGTCAACTTTTGACGCTTGGTTGGAGCGGCGTCTCAAATTATCGGATCGTTTCTGCAAGGAGGTTGTTTATGGCTTAGTGTCGAATTGTTATTGCTCTGATCTCACTCTTCACGCGTTTGCTGGTAAGTGACCACCTAAAAGTTCAAAGGGTGCCGATTTAGAGGCTATATTTAAGTTGTCCATCATTGCTGCTACTGGTTGGACGATTTCGGTTGCATATTCGATAAGGCATGGGTGATGTTTATGTGCCAAACATTAGAGCATCGACGAATCATTTTTACTGTTAAATTTCCACTTGTTGAGGGCTTATAAAACTAATGCACCAGTTGCAACCGAGAGCACGTATTGCCCTTGTATCTTGCCGAATCCCGTCTCCATCTTTACTATAGGGATATTATTAGTTTTGCACGAGACAATGCCTTAGTATCGCTGATGAAAAGAATGCTCTTTTTGCTTTAGGTATGACTTCTGTGAGCGGGTTCGGTGCCGAGCTCTTCTCTGTTGTTGGTGGGAATGAGAAGGTGGCTCAAAAGCTCTGTGAGGCTGCTCTCCGATCGAACCCGTCGGATATTTCTCGGAAAGTTTCGCTTAGAACCACGGTCACTAAGCTTTCCAGAGGCTTGAAACGAAGGTGGGAGCACACACGTTGATAGATTTAGCTATTCCTATGCATAAGTTTCAAAGCCTTGTCCCCAATTGAGGTATATATGTAATAATTTTCTATTACGGCATGTTCATTTGGAGGTTGTGATCGTATTTGAATTTACAGTTTCCGACTAAATCATCGAAAGTGATATTGCTGTTAGTATTTTGGCTGATTATCGCCTGCATTGTTAAGTTGCGATGGGTTAGCCTCAAAATTTATCGTGTTCTCCTCATATCACACGTTTAGCATCACGATGAAATCACCTTAAGCTATGAATAAAGCACTTAGCAATGTCGGATAAAATTTGGTATTCAAAGCGCTAGCTAAACAGCCTTATCACCAATACATGTCAGTCCTTTGACCATACAGATTTCTAGTGACATACGAAAATGATGGTGTTGAGAGGAGCGAGGAATTTGACTTCGTGGTCCTAGCCTTCCCCATACACGAGAAGGCTTCAGCAGTACCGCAAGCTGATGGTGATCTCATAAAGTACCTACCTCCGAGGAGAAAGTACATTGAAGTGGATTTGACTCATTTTCGTGGCGAATTAGAAGCCAAGGAGTTTGGCCTTCCTGCTGGTGAGTTTAAAGATCTCTGTAGAAAATGCATCTTTGTTGGTTGGAGCACTATACTCCTGATTTGGTGCCGATTGTAGCAACTTTGTATTCAATGCAGTAAGTACGTACGTGAATCGTATGTAGCTTGCCTCGTATAAAAGGCATGGATTAAGTTCGGCACGTAATGCGTTGGCATTCAAAAGGGGTAAGCTTCACAACATGTGGCTGTGGGGATTGAAAGTGTGTTGGATCTCAACTACGCGAGTTAATGAGCAAATTTCATCGTGAAGGAAGAGCAGCTTTTGATACCTAAATGCAACTAAAGGTTAACGCGTCAAAGAGCTACGTTTATAGTAAGTCGATGGCCACGAACAACTGGTTTCAAAACGAGGTCTTGCTTTCATGGTGATTACAGTCTAATGAGCTATTACCAAGATTGGATAATGGTTAATACGCAAGAGTTACGTAAACGGACTCAGTAAAGAGTTGGTTTCAGTGGTCGTTTTCTTCCGGATAAATGTGCTTTATTTATTAATAGAAGGAATTTTCTTGAAAATGATATTTTTGCAGACCTTTGTATTGGTTAGTTGATTCGAACATGACTTGAAGCGGAGAACTACAGACCGACCCTTCATGTAAAATAAGATTATTGTTTTTGTCTTTCTTGAACTCTTTGGACGTTATTAGAGAAGCTGGAGTGTGGAGGAAGCAAAGGAGTGACAATCCTGCCAACGTACGAGGGCTATGAGGTAGAGAAAAGTACACTGTTCAAGTACCTTGGTCGAGCATGGTCCACATCGGTTCGAAACATTGGGAACTCGAGGACGGGTATGGGCTGTTGGTCGGCCTTCTCGCTCCCACAAAGAACGCCTGACCCGGGAGTACAACTGCTAAAGAACTATGCTAAGTCTCCTGCCATTCTCATAAACTCCTCACGATGGTTCGCCTACCCCATTTTCTCTGTCGCCCAAGTAAGACTTCACAAAGCCTTCTCTTTCGCCTTCATTGGCTGGCTTTTGGTCTTTCCTTCGGCTTTTGAAACATGAATACTGGCATATTTAGAAATAATTTCCGAGATCTGAGCTTACTAATTGGCCTTCTTAAAGTAATATTCCAAGGTTTAACAGATGTCGTTGTGACTAAAAAGAATAACCAAGCATCGGACTCACAAATCCCCACCCTTCAGGATCCTTGAGCTGCCTTAATGCACTGTGGACCACGGTCGTCTGGTGCTTGTATGGCCATAGTAACTGAATGGTTAATATCACAACTTCACCTATTCGAAGAAGTATAGTGAAAGGACACATGTAAGACCTTTTTTTCTCCGGGAATGGTTGAGTCCGAAAAATTTGGAGCGTATTCGATTATTTCTCCTTGAGGCTCTGGTGACAAAATATTAACGATCAATTGCTTAAGTTTAGAAGCCACTTTTCTTTTTCTGTAGAGTGATCTGGAGAAAGCGCATGGGAAAATTCTTCTGACTGATGGCCTTATTTACGTCAACTCGCTGGAAAGTCTTGCATCCAATATGGAAATGGCTCTCATCGGCGGTTGCAATGCTGCTCTTCTGATTGCCCATAGTGAGGACTTCAGAACTGTTGATTAGCAGCGCGAATCGTCTGTAGGATTTTGAAGTACTTCGTCGTAGGGATGAAAGTACTGGTAACACTGATCGTTGAGGAATTCCGAGTCTACTTGTGTACAAAGTTTGATTCGATGCGATCTATGGACTGCGTCCCATTTTGGGGAGCAGATATGATTTTTGTGGAACTTTGAATTCATATACCTTGCACGCTCTAAGGCTGGCAACCAAATGAAACTCTCGTATAAACATGTGTCTTGGCTGCACGTGATCTTCATTCATCTCAGATACTGCGTTGCAGTTCCTTGTAAACGAATCGTAGAGTAGTTTGAAAGGATGAAGAGGGAAAGCTGACGCGGAAATTGTCCTAGAAGTTTCATCTCCAGCCATTTTGGTAACCGATGTTGGTTTTAAATTACGTTGCAGAAGTGAAGTAATCTAAATTAAGATTCAACGGGCGATAAAGACAGTAAAACGTAAAACTACCACTGTAGTCTTCAAAGTGAAAATTTCAAACAGAGATATTTCACCAAATCAATACCACTGCTTAGCAAATTGATGACTGGCAGGTTAGGTGAAGTAACCCTGTTTCCAACAAATTGGGAAGCTTGAGGAGCGTAGTTAGAGGGTCAGAAAGGAGGTGTGCATAATAACACTCAACAGGGGATCTCACAGTCGCATTCGAATACCTTATAACAAGGAAGGGTCCGGAGGTCTCTGTGCTGTTTGTTCGTTAGTGCAGTATGCGCCTTGACTGAAAATAGATCTTCCAGAGAAGGAATAATCACGCGGAGTCAGCTTGCAGCTTGACGCTAACACAAGATAGAGCAAAGAATTCTGCGTTCAGATTCCCGTCTTTAGGTTCCCTAGTGTCACCAAACAATCTAAGTCATATGCACACCCAACCATAGGAGAATTGGTCGTTGTGGGCGTACCCAGAGGAGAGGAATCATGAACGGTTCAGATGCCAAGCTGACCTTGACTAATAAATGTGGTCAAACCGGATCAACCCGTTCATTCAAGGCTTATGAAGGTCCAAGGGACGATGAGTGAGAATGGTTCCAAAGTACCAGTGAATAAAGTTATGAGTGTAGCTTTCTGAGACTTCTTTGCAGATGGGATAATGTATAGCACTTAAGTTGAATGCCTATAGTCAGGCAAGGGGAAAGTGCATTAAGCTTATGAGATGACCCAGAGGCCGACCTATACGGTGGGAACAATTTGACAACTTAGGCGAACGCAACAGATACCAGCAGTCAAATAAACAAAGTATGATGAGGAAGATTTAAGGAGAAAACCGAAAGCAAACCAAGTTCAGCGTTGTCAAGTTGAGGAGACCTTTAGTACTTCAATAATGACACGAATGAAAGAACAAGAAATGAGTTAGCAGCACATATCACACTTCGCGTGCTGAATAATAGGTACAGAGAAGCTCGAGACTTTCTGTTAGCAAGTGGAAGCCATGTTATCTGAGTTGACTGCTTATATTTAGTCCAAAGGGAAGAGAGCTGAGCTTTTGCTACAGCGCTAAGACAAACAAACAAAGCATTGCATTATCCCTCTCCTCTCTTGAATGACGTCTCCGACACTCCCCTTACTACAACTTTCACGGTACCCATTGTAACTCGTTTGACTCCTCTTACAAAGTGGGAAGACTTGAAACATTACACACGAACAAATCAGCTACACCGGTCAACTCCCATATGGCCAATAAATGTATTTAACTCCAAAGTCCCTGATGACCCTCAGAGAGATAAACAGGATCCAGAGTTTCGTACGACTTACAAAAAGGATTCAGTAATCTCACTGTACTCCGAATCATGTTCTTCCACGACCGGACGATAAGGCATTGGTTTAAAAGTGGACCCATCATAAAGGACATGCGATTTAACAAAATTCCGTTTAGATTGGGTTTCGCGCAACGTCACTGTAGAAGCCTAAGACTTCTCATTAGGTAGGAGACAGTGAGTTGGACTGAATGCATGTGGTCTAGGCAGAGAAGGAATTGGGCTTTGACTTGGCTCGAAGGCCAGCCCACGCGTCAAAGAGCATAGCGAATACCTACAGGCAGCTACATGCACAAGTTATTATGCAGCCCCTCTCCTCTTCTGAGCGACTTCCTCGACTCTGCCCTTGGTACACCCCCTGCGTCAGCCGTCGCAACATATCCGGTGCTGCGAGGAAGCACTCAGTCATCAGCTATCACGAGACCGAGGGAATGCACTTGACCTTTTAGCATCTTCAACTGGCTCTGGAATTGCATTGGGTCGGCGCTGCATACATCTGTTAACCATCAATTGCTTTGGAACACTGGTTCATAATAGATATTTAACAAAAAAGAGGTAAGGAGGTTCGGAGCAGTGGCATTTCCGACATCTATACATAAATGAAGTAAAGGAAATTCCGATACGAAACTTTCCCAGGTGGTTCACAGTGGTAAAGCCAAACGCAGACAATACTTAACTCTTCTGTGGTGAGGAATTCCGCGAATCTCCCGCACGAATGGTATGTGGCAGACATATACCACAAGTGGTGAACACCAAAGTAGAAGTTGCTAAAAATGCGAGTTCACTCTCTACTGCCACCACTGTAGCGCCTCGAGACTTCCCACTTGGTAAAAGAAGGCGTTGAGTTGGGCTGAACACAAATACTCCAGGATGTGAATACGAGACTAGTCTTTGACTTAGCTTGTCGGTCCAACTCTCACTCCTTATGCATTTACGCATGTGTATTTAGCCAAGTGTTATAGCGTTTATTACTGCATCGCAAGTCTCACAATGTTCCACTTCTGGCTAGGGCAACCGAAGTTTTTTTACAATGTTCTGTGTAGATGAGAAGCTACTTGACTTCAACGACATATGAGGATTGTAACAATCCATATGCAATACTTCGTTCATGTGATTGCCTGATGTCCTGCGGTTACTTTGGTATTCGTTTGGACCTTGTAAGCGCAGACTGGCCTCAGCGCCAAGCCATAGATTGACCTCCTTTCTCTCCCTAGGATAATTGTATTCAGCTTAACTTATGCATTTTTCTGTCTAGAGGGAAGTCTTAGGACGCCACATGAAAATTTCTATGCGGCATTCAAAGGGATGTTTATGACTGGGCTCGAAAGACCAGTCCATCTTATAAAGCAGGGTGGACATTAAAGAGACAGTAGATTATACAAAAAAACTAATTAAGCAAAGCGTTACAACAGGACGGAAAACTCACCATAATAATGGTTTATACTCCTGCCCTGAACTGCTGATATATACTTTTTCAGACTTAGAAAGGAATACTTTCAACAAACTTTCTAGGGATATTAAAAAGCTATTGCCGTAGGCAGGGTTTACTGCAAAGCATGGACAAGAGGCAATCCCGAAAACCAGGTGCTACTTTTGCCTTCTCTAATAATTTAGCTAAACAAGATTCCTCTAAGGAGAACAGAACATAATGCTAAAGCAGACTTTGTGGAAATTTCGAGAAATTATTAGACGGCATGTCAAGTGTTCGATCCAAATTTAAAATAAGAGGAGTGTCGAACGAAACTAGGCATTCCCATCTACGTTTATTAAAACAGATATCTAGTACTTCACTACTTTTCTAAATAAATATAATCGTATGTTACATTCATATAGAGAAGTGTGTCAAGTAAAAATTAGAAGACAACAGTGTAGATGTTGCACCTGGATTTGTGAACAGCCAAAATGTTTGCATGCAAAACAGTTGGAGATGAATGCAGATGAAAAACCCCTTGATGTGCTTGAAGTGCTGGTAAAAATGACCACGTGGAAATTTGCAATATATACTAGATTGCTTCATTGGACCTTTATGGGAGAGGCAGGAGCCAGTTGGGAACGCGTATCATGTGCGCGAGGACGGTGAGGAGTCTCTCTCTAGCTGATATCTCCTATTCGGCTCATCTGCATCCCAATCCCCATTCTTCCTGCAACAAATGCCGAATAAACCATCTGCAACCAACTCCCTCTGGAAGTCTAAGGTTCAAGATCAGTAGGGTGAGCAGGCAGTCCCTACAAGATTGTTTCCAAGTCTAGTATGCGCATAGATATTTATTATAAATTTGCTCCTTGGTAAAAGGCAAGGTATCAGGATACTGTGCACAAAGGCTTTTTATCAGCCATTTTGAAAACGAACCACAAGAAAGTCATGGCAACTATGCAATTGTTCTACTTAGCTTATGTTTAAAAATTTATTTATTAAACATTTTATAAATTTGTTTTTTTCTTTTTACCATTTTCTAAAAATATCGAATTTGGTTTAAGCTGATATTTCTTTTTCCACCCACATTTTAACCTAGGAATGTGATTGACTGCGGCACTTTTGAGTTTACGGAGCTTTTGGAGGCGGTTTCTAAATTTATTTTGAGGACTTCAACTTCGATTTCACTTTAGATTCAATATGTTCAAACTCCTTCGTCGGTTAAACACCTCTTCAGTCATACGCTATCCATTGATCCCAATGGTACTTGATAAATCGGGTCTCGGTGAAAGAGCTTTCGATATTTATTCACGTTTGTTAAAAGATAGAATCGTCTGCCTCATGGGTCCTGTTACTGACGAGACGTCTAGTCTTATAGTGGCTCAGTTGCTTTTCCTACAATCCGAAGATAAACGTTCTCCCATTCATTTATACGTAAATAGTCCTGGCGGGTCGGTCACATCCGGCCTGGCAATATATGATACGATGCAGTACATTCAGCCACCGATTTACACGTGGTGCATTGGTCAAGCAAGTAGTATGGGTTCGCTATTGCTCACCGCGGGTACTGCGGGGTTCAGGTATGCTTTGCCACATGCTCGCATTATGGTTCATCAACCCTCTGGCTTAGCGCAGGGTCAAGCGAGTGACATACAAATCCAGGCAGAGGAAATCATTAAGACCAGAAAAATGCTGAATTCTCTGTATTCTAAACACACAAAGCAGCCCTTGGAGGTAGGTCTGTTGTCCTTGACCCTCTACGGTGTTCTGTTTGGTTCTCCAATTGTGTGCACGACTATATTTGTTTCAAGTTTATTAGGCCTTTTCGGTGGCGTGTTTCAGTTGTCCATCCACTTTTTATATGAAATCGTCTCTTGTAAACTAATTCGTCTCAATTTTGGCTCTGAATTCGTCCTAAGTTTGCAACTACTCTGATTTAGCAGCTTTGTATGCACCTCCATTTTGTACACAAAAAAATTAGACACAGTTGCCTTCGGTTTCTTCTGGTGACTCATGGTGTGGAGTATTTTGTTAAACTAATCCCGTTGTAGGTGGTGGAAAAGTGGATGGATCGTGACTTCTTCATGACATCTGAGGAAGCCACACAATTCGGACTGGTCGACAAGGTCCTCTATCCCACCTCAAACCCAGGGAGTAAGGTGGATGAAAGACCTGGAAGAGGTTGAACTGAAATTCTTTTGGTCGGATTCCTTTTTGCCGTTATTCAACCCTTTGTATTAAATTGGTTTTGCAATCTAATTCTGTTTCTCTGCATGGTTTTAAAAGCATGTCAAACTGCATGGTCATTATCATGAATTACTCGGGTCATTGTATAAATCCTGGGCGCCCTGCATACTCTGGGATGTTGCTCTGTATTTCTCTAGGTGGTGCTTTCAGAACTAATTCGTGTATTGTGAGGACAAGTCAAGGCCGTTTGAGTTATTGTAGCATGAAACGGTTAGACTGGCGATAATTTAGATCTGCTCTCTGGCGTTTGTATCTGCTTGAACAAAACGCAGGAACAAGGTGAATTGTCCGTTGCATTGTGCTGACGCCTTGGTCTCCATCTCACATTCATTTTAAATAGGGTTCACTAGTGTGGAATCGGTTTATTATTCTGTTAGGAGTAATGC
>UYWX01020653.1:0-26486 GCA_900622495.1 Hydatigera taeniaeformis | reverse complement strand
CTCTAAATGCCAGGAACTTGTTGTTCCTCCCATCGGTGCACTAAAATCCTGTTTAATCAACCGCCTTAAAGTCGGGGATTGCGATAGTACAATGCAAGTATTTGTTATCCTCAAACAGAAAGCCCAAAATGTTTAGTCGAATAGATTGTGCTTAGGTCTTCCAAAACTGTTAGATTGTCGTGTGATTCCCATAACGCCGTGCCACTCCTCATGCTTCAGTAACACAGCTGCTCAGGAAAGAAAGTAGATCCTCTTACTAGAAAGCAATAAAATACTCTTATGTTTGTGCCCAGCAAACTTCTCAACACTGCGGTGTCAGTATTTTTTACTCATTCTAAACACTTGAATAAAGTGAGGGGATGGGTTCTGTGACTCACATTGATAAAAGGAAATGACACTTTAAAGGGTATCGTCTTGCCCTCATAAATCAAAGGTAGAATGTGCTCTACTTAATAATCAAAAGTAGAATAGATTTTCCTCTATTGTAAGGATCAATTTTATATAACAAAATTGCTGACTAGTCTTCCCATTGCATGACTTTGATCTTTAGGACCAACCGAGTGACCCACTGATTGTGCACGCATGAAGTGACTTGCAATTTACTCACTTTTCGCATCGCATTAGGACTAAGCTCGACTGGTACGCCAGCGAAAGTAGCCGTCCTTGAAATTTATGCATTAAGATGTACCTCTTGAATCAGCAGCGCCCTCTACTGGAGGGATGGAGGTATTTCCAAAACAGTTTAAATAACTCTTAGGCTTTTAATGATTCAAAATTAATTGTCAGCGAGGTTATGTAGGGCTTGATGACTCGGTAGTCATCATGCTTGTTGCATCAATCCCATTGTCGACTAAGTTGTAGGTCTGGAATAATACCTTTTAATTTAACAAATTAACTGGCAGCTTTGGGTAGGTTGGAATACAAAGTGGAGCCGATTAGCGTGTCTTTGTTGACGTGTGGTTACGGGTGGTGGGTGACCTATCAAATGAGAAGCTAAAATAAGTGATATCGCAAAGTAGCGATAAGCAGTGTGAAGTCTCCACTTTTGCAACAATTACCCTTTGGGATTGGAGATCTCTCAGCTCTCTATTTAATTTATCAATCCATTCAAGTTTTATTGGCGTAATGACCCTATTCCCTGTGATTTAACGATAAGAACGGATTAACTTCCCAGCGAGGCACGATGTCGCCTTGCTGCAGAGTGATTCACGGTGATTTCAAAGTATAGCGTCATGTGGGCTACTTGAGGCGGTGAAGCCCTCAGCGCCTTTGACTGAGATACTGTCTGTCGGCGTGAGAGGTTCGCTACTGCCTGCTGTAGGATATGTATCTCGATGATAGATCCTCTGCCGACAAAAGTTAACGACTTTTGATTGCAATGTCCCCATCAGTGCATAGAAATCCCCTAGTGTAAACGTATGCGCAACCCTTAAATGTTCCCATCTTATATAACGCAACTGTATCATTAAACAAACTCGCCACTTGGTCTTAATCTCTTTGCAGAAGGTTGTATGGTTTGAAATTATCGTATTCATACGTCAATAAGAATCTTCGACTAGCGCCAAAAATGTTGCAACTGTAACATGCATTCTCTCACAATTCATCTAATAGTTGTATGGCTTTGAAATTGAAGGGATTTGAATTGCCTCATTTTACTTACATAGCTTCGGATTGTTAAGGTCCGCTTTCTACTTAAAAAGTGTTTGACATCCATAGGATGACGGCTTCGAACAAGTGATTAAACCAGGATTGGAGCCTAAGAAATGCGCTTGCCAAGGACCAGTTGCACGCTTTGGTTTGTTCTCATTCTCTCACTTCAACTTTCGATCTTGGAGAAGACTAATATCATCCAAGCTGCAGAGTAGCGCTGGAAAGCTCATATTGCGTCAGGCGACCCAATTAATCCACCGAAATGGACCATTTCAAATCCACAAAATAATAACTGAGGCTCCATTTGAGCGTTTACTTGAGTGAGTCATGTTTTTATGATCCCGCATTAATACTAAAAGGTGTTGGGTACTTTCATGAGAAAATTAATTCCATTATTTTCCGAATTCGGTTAAGTTTGCGTAGGAGCTTACCCGTTGTAAATGTCATCCTCATTAACTGCTTCGTCTAAGGTTTTGTCGCGCGCAATTTTTCGACAATATCATAAATCACGCCACTTAATTTGGCTTTTATGCTTCATTCAAGGCATGTAAACGTGCTCAATCCTTTCAAATGTAAAAGCACGTGACAGCACCTTAAGCGGTCTCCCCTCCCCAACAATTGAAGCCTCGGTGAACGCCTTCTGCTCGTTTAGTTTTACACACAGCCCTTCTTGTAAGACTACTTATTCAGTACACGGAATCACCATAAACTGAAAGTTTTGGTGAAGTTGAGAGAACAAAAATTGAGAAGATAGGTTTACCTGACCTGAGCGTGCACATTAAATGAGAGAGAGCCACATTTGCAGGAAGAAATAGACACAAATAAGGCAGACTTTAATGTATTACTGCTTCATTGACAAAGGCAAAGGAAAGAGGGCATAAAAAACTCTGATTGCATCACTTTAGTCAATTCAAAGTTGTAGGTTTAAGTATGGCAGGAGTCAATTTGGAAGCATTGTTTTCCATCATTACGCTCCCTTGATGGATTTGATGTTTACAACCACAGTGCTTTCTCGCCTTTTGCCTAAGTTATTGCATAAACTCTAAATAAGATGTTTATTTCGCAAGAGGGGTCTGAAAAACACCATAGACCATTTTTTTGTACACAAAAGCCAAATTAGAGCCCTGGCGATGGGCGCAAACAGACCAAAAGCGTCCCTCGGCAATATAGCAGCTCCATCCTTCACCGTAAACTTTTTCCAGTCGCCGTCGAATTTCCTCAATAGTCTCCTACGAAAATTTGCATAATGCGGGTTCACGAATTGTCCACTGGGTACCAGTGTTCTCAGCGAGTCATTGAGGTACTAACTGACGCAAGTGCTTACCTTTTTTTGTCTCCTCTCTGAGACTACTTCGAGCATGAGGAGGATTATTGACTCCCGTTTCATAGATGACATGTCAGACTCAATCACTTCCACGTCCCTAAGAATCGCGGGTCTAAGAGGAAACGCACACATCGATTAGTTTTGAAGCTCCACCGTCGATGCAAACATGACAGCTGTAGACTCACTGATTCGGCCAGCATTTGAGAGTGTCGCAGAGGGCCTCTCGTGTGATTGTGCCTTTGCCCGTTGGATCAATGGAAGAACATATTCGCTAATTTAAAAAACGCTCTGTGGAAAAGGTCATCTACTTACCGATGCAACGCCTTCATCGATGCCCCACTTAAGTAGATATTTATGATAAGTCTTTGTCGAAATGCCTGGCAGAACGGGTAAGATTATTATTGCCGACACATTACCTATTTGGGATTCGGTGAGCTCATCATATAAATGAACGAGCTTTTCTGGTTGCGCAGACCGCTCCATTTTATTTGTGGGCTCAAACCTGCAAGGGTGTGTGAAGTGAAATTCCTTAATTTGATACAGCAGTTTTATAGCAGCGTAAAATGGCACTGCTCTGCATGTGCCGTACTGTAGGATCCGTTGACGAGATTAATGCCGTCATTGGCGCATTTTTGAGCACCCAACACCCACTCTCAAGCTAACGCAGTCGCTTTGATTAATTTGAAGCAACGCATCAAATGTGGCACCATCGTGGCCCACTTCAAAAATGAGTCATTTACTAACTGCAATGAATAAGTTGGTTTGATGCAAGGAGGCTGATGACCTTTCAAACGCTGCGCTCCACATTACGTCATATTCCGAGTACTTGAAAGAGAAACTTCTATACGGCTTTTTGTAAAACGTTTGCCTTGGGTTTTTTTTGCCCTGTTAAAATAAGTTTAAGGTACGGGGGTATGGATCTATGCTAGGCTATCCAAACATCTCATTTACTTAACTGTCTACTTTTAATGTAGATAAACAAACAGTATTGTGCATCCACTTTATGGAGCAGATGCATTTTGCAATGAGCAAACCATGATGCATCTTCTCATCAATTGTGACTTTAATTTTTCGCGCATCTTCGCTATTAGTTCGATGCTATGCACTTTTCTTAGTACACCTCATCCTCATCAGGCATAAAAACAAATTTCGGACGATGCTACTATTTGCTTTCTCTTTCTGGAAATAATTATGAACATTTTTGGAGCTGAACTTCGTGGTTATTATATAGGTACCATCTGTGTATCTCCAGTCTTCCCAACCTATTTACTACAAAATTGTACACAGCACTTGGCTATCACGTTAGCATGGCGTTACCACCAAGTCTATTAGCTAATTGAAGGAGTAGAGCCTCACCAAAGTGTTATGGCTTTGAACAAATGCACAAATCACCGTAAGGACATGCAAAAACACTACTGAGGAGGAGCAGACTCCAGCAAATTGGTTTGACTCTTTCAAACCAAACATCCTATGCTATTTTTTGCTTGCTTCATTCATAAACAATGAAAATTACACAAACGTGAGGAATTTATTCATTATAAGTCGACATGAACCATCAGCTACAATGACACACTTGGTTTTATGGGAAACAGAAATGTTGGATCAGTGCGTGGAGCTAACTGCAGCACAGACGTAGTTGCTATCGTCAGCACATCGTTCTGGTGAGTGATAGACGCCATAGACAACGCCCTGGTATGAGAAGACAAGATTGCCGCCAGGTCTGTGCGTGCAGACAGCCCAGTAGTGGCCATTGGCTATGAAGACGTTCCATTGTGGGCCATAAATGTTCTCAACCTCTCGCTTTATTTCCGCTACTACATCCTAAAAGTAAAATGCCAGTGAGAAAGGTCTGCCTTGAACATTTTTTTCGTATTACCCAATACCTTTACACCTTTATTCTAAAGGCTAAAATTTTTATCTACTTTTGTTATTCAGTAGATAATTACTACGTCATCTAAGTTTTCCACATCCCACTATAAATCGCAATAGGCTTCTCCGAAATTCACACATACATTTAAATAATCGACAAAAACATCGTTGGTCTTACGTATTAAATGTCTAAGTCATAACAATTAATATCTAAGTTGATGACTTATACCTTTTTGGAAGAATTGGAATTAAGTGCATTCAACACGATGACTTGAATTGATTCGCTCTTTCTGATGGGCATATCTCGACAGAGAATTTCCACCTCGCGCAGCCCTGCCGGTCTACAAAAGGGTGAGTAAGTCATGAAGCACGTTAAAGTAATGTTGACTGCATTCGTTTCACTTAAGCTTACTGTTCGGGTAGAAAGCCGAGCCCTTTGCACAGTTCTTCGCGTGTGAATCGCTCATTCTTGTGGGAGCTGATTTGAGAACAGCGGCCCTATAAAAGTAGAAAGCTTTTGTTAAACCTTTGTATGGGTTGCTTACGTCATGAGTGATTGTTAATGATTTCACAAATGTATGGTCATTGACCTCGTTTTGAAGTTGTTGGATGGAAAGTATTTAAGCTGCATGACAATTCATTCACCTCCTGGTTCGGCTTCTCCAACATTTTCGCTTTCTGATAAATTTGTAATTCGTCATTTGTTAATTATTGTAAAGTGTGAGCAAAATACAGTCGCTCAGTGATAGTGGAAAATTGTTTAGTTTATTCTTCATGGTTTGGCAAAATATAGTGGCATGACTAATCTCTTCTCCATACTAGAAGAAGGTTCGGCATTCTGTTCTCCTACTTCCCAATGAAAGAGGTACATGGATTAAAGAACAGACACTACCAACATCTTTATATCTCGTATGATGTTAAAAATTGTGTGCTATGGTGGAAAACAAAATGTGCAAAGACACTTCCGAAGTTCGGTTGTAGTTTGATTGTTAGAGCCGACAACTCACCCTAGCCTGCTTCCGATCCATACCCCATAGAACTAGGAAATTTTCATAGTCCTTCAATGTGGCGTCTATCAAAACACAAAAGGTTAATGAGCCTTTGTAGGTTAGAAGTGAAACACAAAATGAGAAGTGGATGGATGTTGGGTATTTTACCACATTCAAAGAATAGTTCAGTTCATTTCCTCATCTACAAATTGGACTTTAATATACCAACTACTGTTGTGCAATTAAATTTTTTGTGCCCTAAAATCGCCTTCCCATACATGAGTGTCATCAGCTACTGAAAGCATCGCTTTCAGTGTCAATGTTGGGTTTCGGTGGGCCTACCTATCCGTGGCCCGATGTTGGTACTCAAATGGTTGCGACGTTTTGAAGTTGCTTGATTAATAAGCTAAACTGCAGAGTTGCAGTAACACGCTCTGCTTGTCGTTGAGAGCAAAACCAATGGGAGTGCATTTTTATACAACTGGTTGAATGAAAAAGGTCAATACTTAATTAAGATCTTCATAATTCCCTGCACATAAGCAATGCAAGCATATACAAAACGTTTCTTACTGGGTTGGGATTCAATCAGCTCGTCATAGAGATGAAGGAGGAAAGCAGGCGTGAATTTGTCGTCTGAAGCCTTCTGACGCGATTCCATGCTGATTATTATTAACTGTGCCTGAGATTGGGCGCTTAGGCCTTTATAAATTTTTAAGGGGCGATTTTTACCTGATGGTGTGCGCGTCAAGTGGAGTTTATCAAAGCTCCACTCGAGCCAATAAGCAGCCTTCGGATCTAATTAGTAAAGCCTTAATCACAAATTCGCGAATTCGGCACCGTTTCTCCTCCAAAAGTGGTGATACGCTCATCCCCGTGCGGTGTTATGCCTTGCAGATATGCTGAGTTGCACAGGGACTAAAATTATTCCTATCCGAAGGCTCGCTTTAATCAAGACCAACTTCCTCCTTGACTAACCGTAGCCTCTCAAGCAAATCCAATTACTAAGCTTCTTTCAAAATTTTGTGGGAGCAGTTTATTTGCAAAATCGTTAGCGTAGAGTAATTCTGACCTTCTATTCGCAGCTTTTAGTAAGTAGAAACATTTTTTAACGAGGCGTTATTTGCTCGTGCGTTTGTTGTAGACTTCTTGGAAAGTCTTTCTAATGTTATTCGGATCAGTAATCTCCTCAAAATCATTCCACAAGGCGGTTGCTCCACAAGTCTCATTGCGTGAAACGACCAAGTTACCATTTTCACTTTGCATTTTGCTAGTTTTTATTTGTATGGGATGTGTAAGTGTGAGATTGACGAACGCATCAATCGCCAACTGTAATCTTTGGTTGGTGTGTTGAACAATTTCTGATGCAGCACATTATGCTCCTCCAGACTTCATCAAAAGCAATTACAAAGTCGAGTGAGACTGTGACGCTTAATATGCCACTCGGCTTTTATGCAGCAATTTTATCATAACCCACATTATTCGACATGAGTATGATTGACAGGCCAAGTGGACTAGGCGAATTCAACGATTACCGGAATATTGCTGTAATTGAGGCAACTCGGCTGTCAAAACAATAAAATCGGTATGCTAAACTTTCTTTGTATTTTAATTTTATTTCCGCCGCAGCGAAGTTTTATAAACTATAACATTTTTGGTGTAAAGTTGCTTTGTGTTCTCCTCCGAACGCAAATATTTACTAATACCTTCAGTGTTTCGAAGCAGAGAAACAAAAGACTTCGACTTTTCTAGGTAAACTGACAAAGTTGCCTATGAACTCAGTCATGTGTGCGATGCAGCCTTACTATCACAATTTCACAATCTTTCGGTTGGAATATACCGTGGAATTTAGGGAGTGGCATGAGTGCTGTATACGGAGAAATAGGATTAAGGATTAGCAAATGCACGCAGTACTTTTAAGCGATTCTGCAGATACGATGTCGGTGGTAGCCACACCAAGCACAGCTTACACACTGAGCCGAGGTGTGCCACGAGGTCTGCCACGCCACATACATCCGCAATGACAGAGAGACTGTCACTGCTGCCTGCAAGCCCCGCAGAATGGTCCCACTGCTCTGAAGTCGATGAAATCGGGTGTGGCAGTGGGTGCACCTGACTGCGTTTAAGTCATTTCATACCGCCAAGTCTAACTTGCTTGTCATTTGTGAATTGCATAGGGCAAACCTACGTATTGCTTTTGCGAATGTAATTTAAACACTTGCATTTGGTAAAGTCAACTATTTCAACTTCTTCAAGTGTGCTCTGAATCGTGGGAGGAAAGACGTTAGTGGAATCACTTTTGCTACCAGAACGAATGTTTATTTTGCTTTGACACCCAAATTTCATCATTGTGGTGCAGGTAGAGAGGCAGATTAAGAGCCAAAGAGAAGGCAAAAATCATCTGATGTAGACATTAAAGTTGGTGTCTGCTGTATGCATCGTGATGCAATCCCATGTGCTTGTGCCTCACAAATAAAACTAATAAAATTTTTCATCGTCAACATCTGTACGCGCTTTATTTACTCAGGATCTGATCAGCAACATTGACAAGTGGCTGCCCAAAGTGGATTAGACCATCATATATTTGAAAAAACAAACAGTTTGTCCCTGACCACAAAGAACGGCAGGCGGTAGTAAGAGGAAATCGGTGTCAAATTTGCTGTTAGTCGAAGGCTTCTTTGTGATGGAAGAACAATCAGTGATGTGAAGACTTAATGTTGCTCCTCGCATCTGGTACCTGAAAGGCTCCATAAGTAGTACCTTTGTGGTTGAACCAGAGGTTTGTCGAGATCCTGTACTGGCACAAGCCCCAATAGCCCCCATAAGCCTGGAATATATTCCACTCCTTGCCATAAAGCTTTTCTATACGCTTTTTAGCCCTGAACAGCCTCTCCTAAAAGCACGAAAGACGATGTTGACAGAAATTCTTAGGCTCTTATTCACAAAAACCAACCTTCAAAAACATTTGCGTGTTTTACTTCCTCAGCCCAATGCAAAACTGTGGGCACATGCGCTTGGGCTACTACTACTCAGATTCGACTTTTCCTCATTTTAGCATTTATGTGCTTTTATTATGTTTTACGTGAAGCAAATTGCCAGACCGAATTATAAACTGTCTATGAGTTAAAAAACTACCTTAGGGTGCCCGCCGTGTTTCATTTCCTCCAGAATGATTTTGATGATCGACTCTCGCTGGTGTTGTGGCGCATCCGATTCAATGATGTAAACGTCCTTTAAGAAGGATGGCCTGAAATGGAGCTATTCCATTTATGGTGGATGAAGTTTGGAGTCAAGGAAAATGCTTGCAAAACTCACTCATTCGGGTAGTAATTCAATGCACTGCAGAGATCCTTCCTAGTGATGTATCCGGTCTTCTTAGGATCAAATCGGGGCATGTAGTTCTAGTGGGGAGCAGAGGAAACTCCCTTAAGGGAATGTCAACAGGGCATAGGCGTACGAAACTATGAGTGAGTTTTCCACTCGTAAAAGTGCTCAAACACAAGAACTGCCTCAAATGATGGAATTTAGGCTCAAAAGAAATTCAAGTTAGTCAAAGCATGAAGGAAAAAGTCACCTCAACGGTGTCCTTGGGAATTCCCCATCGCAGGAGATGGTTCCGAAAATCAGTGGTTAAAACTCCTAAAAATCAGATAACAATGACGAAGTGACGGGATGAGGTCTCTTTCAGCACTTAGAACGTACTGTTGGTGGATTCATTCAACTCATCGAAGTAGCGAAGCAGAGTGCTGCAATCTGCGTTTCCTATTGTGCTCATGCGTTTGTAGGTCGCTTGACTGTCAGAGTAGTCTTCTGCAGGCAAATTTTCATGGATCTGTCTCTCACGCTTGCAAGCCAATCTTTATTAGTTTCTGGAAATCATGCCTTATTTCATTGGTGCTGCTACTGCCTTTCTGAGTAAAAAAACAAATGTTATGGATTCTCGCACTGTTTGTTTGAGTGCTGCAAGGCAATTAATCATTCCACACTCCCGTTTGCGAGGTACAATGCAATTGTCTGCAACGGCAAAGTTTTCAAGACTACTGTCCCCGGGGAAAGTTTAGAAATGCTTGAATTTTTGGCAGAAATATTTAAGTTGATTGATGCTAATGCACAGAAGGTAAACAAGAGTTCAACGAAACCCGTCATTTTTGCATTCAAATTTACTGTAAAGTTTAAGGTAAGTCACCGCATTGTTCAACTTGCACGATTCTGGAGTTGCCATAGCTCGTTTCACCACTTGACAATGCGACTCTCTGATCATGGTTACGGACTACATGTTTGCATTTTGCTAATTGTAATAATGACGGCAGTAATAATAACAGTAACAACGAAATCCCTCCTCCCATTGATGCGGATTATTGTTGAACCGTAGAAGAATAGGAGAGCTGAAAGCCACTGCAACTCAGTCACGTGTTGCGTGTGACACGCATTTCCATTGCTCAGTGAACAATCGCCGATGTTGTGGGGGGGCCCTGCTGCTTGTATGAGTCAAACGTCCCTCCAACGTCATGACTACTTGCTCTTTCATCTAGCACCACGCCACACCATCAGCTTTCACTCCTATCAACTCGCCTAGCAGATCCAGTGGCGCATGCTCTACGCAGAGGCGCTCACTCACTGCTACTGTGGATTTTGGTTACCACCTAGGTGGCGGTTCACGCCTGGGCTATTATTGTCTAAAATTCAAGTAACGACGATTATTTCACTCGGGAAGCATTTTTACATCTTCTATTTTCAAAGGCAAAATCTATTTGTGTGAAAAAAATTTTTCCTTCCTGCTTTTCTTACACCACTGGACTCATCTGATGCCCCAAATATAGTAGAAAAAAGACACTATATTCACATGACTAAATGTATAAACGACTTTTCAACGCTTACGAACACTTTACAGTGTCTCGGTAGAACATTCCGTCGATTATTAAGTTGACTTGTTGTTTTAGAAAGCGCAAAAAAGACTGCCTTTCGTTGTTATGCGATGTAGCTAGAATGAATGAAGGAATCTTAGAGATGAGGCCTGACAATATGACCTCATGTGCCATCAATAATCTTCTTATGTACTCCCAGCTTACCGCAATAAAAATGTCATGCGATGAATGTGTTGGCAGTTTCACAGTTAAATTTGTAACTTGTATCAGTGTATGATGGCACCAAGTTTTGTACAATCGGATAAGTTCACTTCCCTCTCACTGGCCTCACTCTGAGACACAGTTGACAATCGGTGCACATCTGCGTAAGCGTCAGTCCTGTCAATCGTTTGTCACGGCAATGTGCCCACACTTTTGTCCGTCTGCTCCTGCAAATTTGAATTTCTGACACCCTTCACTGCGCGTACACCCTTGTGTTAAAATTTTTATGCCTATTTTATACTCTACTTACGCCTATATTCTCGTATAATTTACCAACTATTTTGATAGCAAATGTTTCGGAACGATTAGTCTGCTAATTGAGGGGAACCGGAAACTCACGTCACGCCACATAGAAGCTGGACAGGTTTGAAGTACGTCAATGGCTGCCAAAGCAGTTTCTGTATGCAGAGATGATAGTTTTGCACTGATCCAGAAAATCTTTATTTCACTCTACTTCAGCGACGATTAACACCAACTCCTCAAGTGAACGATCATGTCCTCTAGCATTTCGCTTTGGTCGCACATTTGTGTTGCAGTTGTAACGAACGCAAAAGGCGGCACTGACTCTTTATTTTAACACATATGTTTACAACATTTGATTATTTAATCAGCGGTGGTACCGATGACGGTCCTCCATAAAATCATTGTCTGATGGTGTTTGAAAAACTCCATATACAACTCCGTGGTAGATAAAAGTTAGGTTCGAGCCCGGTTTGTGAGAGCACACTGCCCAGTAGCGTCCCTCGGCTATGTACACATTCCATCCACTGCCATAGAGAGCGTCCAGCTTCTTCTTTACCATTCTTAACTTCTCCTATTGTTCAAGCATCACGAAAAAAGAAAGTCTTTCAAAATGTGTTCATTGGTAGTGGATGGAGGGTGAGGAGCTGGTTTAACTTTTTATAGCATTAAAATGGAACGGTCGCATGTATGGCACCTTACGAGGAGAGCAGAATTATGGCAGAAAGCTTACACACACAAACCTTTTTGGGCTTCTTCGTGGCAAGGGCAGTCAAAATGATTTTGATTACAGATTCCCGTTTGCGCTGAGACATGTCGTTGGCAAGAACTTCAACGTCTCCTAAGAAACCTGGTCTACAGCGATCACATTCTGTACAAGCACTTACTCGTTAGGGTACCAATGGAGGGCGTTGCAGACATCATCGCGTCGCACGAAACCCGTTCCCTTGGGATCGAACATTGCCACATAATTCTAAATGATGGGGATTATAGAGCTGCCGAATTCTTGCCCTCGCTTTGTCTTTAGAGACGCCCCATTTGATTAGGTGGTGGTAATATTCCTCGGTTGGGAGCCCTAATAATGTTAACATTTGTTCAGAAGAGGAAATTAACTTACGTGATTCTGATTCATTTATCTCGTCGAACAAGTGCACAAGGAGATCAGCATCAGGCTCTTCAAACGTCATCCTCGGTGTAGACGTTACAGCAGTAAAGTGGTAACCTATCTTGATGGAACATCGTTTAACAAATCTCTACTTGTTGTTAGCTGAACACACCGATTCTATAGGTCAGGCAGTAATTAAGTTTCGCTAGGCAAATGTCTCACTCCGTGTGAGCTTTGCAATGATGCAAGCTTGCGCCCTCATTCTTTGCTTGCTTGATAAAATCGGATTTTTAGGCTTTTTCATCAGTCTACTCAATGCACGGCTGCTGTGCACAACAAAAGTTGTCACTGTCACCCTCTCAAGCTCTGCGTTACGCCTTTAGTTGCATTACAATGCGCGTAATAATTTACCAGTTTTTAACTATAAGACTAAACACTTGCATCGTGTTGTTTCATTGCCTAAGTAAAGCCTCATAATTAATTGATAATTATTTTGCCACAAAATGAGCCTCATTGCCCACTTTTGTGCTATTGCGCTCCGTTTGAATTCGTTTGAGCTCAAAAAACCTTAATGAGGTGATTTGAGGTAATCAGTGGCGGATCGCTGTTCTATTTTGCTTGAAAAAATGTCACACGTTCATCGAATCAAATGGCGGATGTTTGCCCAGCACAACTTAAAAAGCCGCTAAGTTTTCACTATTTTGCGAGCCTCGCGTTGCATACAAACTCTGCGTATCGCCACAGTGATCGACGGAAGCGCCAACCACACCCCTCAGTGTTCATTTATACAACACCTCTGTGTCGTTCCACAAACTGTCATAGCTCTCCACACCCTTGTTTCACTACAAATTGGTGAGTCGAAGTATCTGGTCAAAGGCAGGCGCTTTTGTTGCACTTGGACGAAACAACACAAAGTGGATCGAAAGATAATGCCAGAATGATTTTATTCTACCCTGTCCAGAGGAAGGACAATTAATGAACTTTTCAAACGCAGATTTAGATTCTATTTATTAATAGCGTTTTCAGTATTTCCTACTTTTCTGCCTACAAAGGGGTAATGAATTCGTGCCTTCTAGCTAAATCGAGTGAGCAATCCTTTGGCGACACCTTATTTGCTTCTCACCCCGTCTTCTCCGTGGTCATCTGCAGGCAAGGTTGAACAAATCTCCTGGAAAGCTATCACTTCAATAGCTCTTGTTGAAGGCTTACAACTAGGTGATAATATTTACGGCAATGTTAGTCGGTGGGTTTTTAGCTTTTCAAGGTATGATTGTAAAGACGAAAGCCCACCTGCTCATTGCATTGTGTTTGTTTAAATGATGGGCGAGTTAACGGGAAGAAATCATTCAAATACGCTCTTTAAGATCAAATGGTCCGCCTCCTTGATCTTGAATGTACTTCATTTGTATCACAAAAGCCCATCCCTGTTGCCAGCCTTACTCCTACCATTTTTTGCTCCTCGCTTCAGAGTGGTTGGATGTTGGTCAAATACACAATGTAGGGGGTCCTTTTGAGAGCTCTTTGTTCCTCTCGTTTCTGTGAAGTAATACCCAGCAAGGAGCAGCGATTACTTCACATTATTTTTCACCATTACTTGCAATTTCGCATACATTGTGTAAAACCCTGTGGCGCATTTTAAAAACACGTGTTATACTACTGCAAAGGCAATTGTTAAGTAAAAATTTAGGGGATTCGTTATCCTCATTTTGAAATTGGTATGCTGCAGGACTAGAGGAAGGAGTCACCATGCCTGTAAATAATTTAACAGCCTCGGACTTTACCGTTGAAGCATTCTATTCAACCAGCTTGAAGTTAAAGGCTTACACGACCTTTATGTCCAAATCCATAATCTTCCGCAATTTTAACTACGCCAGTCATACTACAGCATAGCAAGTCTGTCATGCTTAAAGTCGTTGACATTATTTAACCCTAATTTTACAGCTCAGTAGGGACTCGATGAATTAATTGCTAATATTATGATGTAGCCTTACAATTCTCTTCCTAATGGGCTTTTTAATGCCTGCTGGCTTATGGGCACGTCACGTTGCTACCACCTTATGTAAAGGTAATAAAATTCATTTAGTAGCAAACACCTCAGTAACTATAAATACGTTTTGATACACTAGGCTAGTAAAGGCTAACAATTGAAGCCATATCCGATTTAGCATAAAATCGGTTTAAATACCTTTTAGAAGATGGTCAAGATGAACATCACGGTCAAAGTGGTTTTCGCAACAAAGAAACTAACTGGAGTAACATCGGTGCCCAGGATGACCAAATGATCCGTCGGGATGTATTAGTGGCTGTCGCTGAGCCACTTTCGCACGCCACACACAAGGGAGTGAGTGTCAATCAAACGGAGGGCAGTCTATGCGGTTGACCCACATGTATGCTTAAGCCTGATTCAGCGCTGTGTCATCTTTTCCTGCCGATGAGCATGCGAACTCGTGCATGTGTGCGCGTGAAGGCTTGCAAATCAGTTCATCTTTCTACCTGACATTTGGCACACAGTCTGCCCTCTAATGCAATTAGGCTGACACTTGTATCCGCATAATACTAGTCTGGCATCTTTGGAGCCTATAGTTAGGCGATCATTAGAGGGAGAGTAGGCGATCAAACATCTCATGACGTGTGCATCTTTCACTGGCATCTCACAACGCATGAGTGACTCAGTTGCGGTGTGATACGCCTTGCTGTGGGCGAACTGATTAGAAGCGCATACCATTTTGACCATTTAAGATATTAATATGTGAGTCAAGACTAGCATCAGCACCCAAAGACATACGTTCTGTGCAACATGGGCAACCTATCAAAACCTCCCAGGTTGTTTAAGCAAGCATCATGCTACGGCCAAAAGCAGAGACCACTTATCTTAGCCTTTTCCTTTGGTCCGGATGACATTGACTTTCAGACTCGCCGTAAATTCGCAAAAATATCATTCAGATTGTTCCTCCTGGTTAATTGGTGGCTGTATCTCGGCTGCTGATCCTTCTGCATATATGTATGGAAGCTATCATGTCCATGCAAGACATTATCAGCAGTACGCTAGTCTTTACCAAATTATCATTATAAAACTTGAGATATGGTTATAAAACACTTTTGGGGACTGCCTTTTCAAGTTAGTCAAAGTAACCACAAAGCCTTAAGCTAAAACTTGGACACCGAAAGCATACGCTAACCAAATTCACACCAACACTTAAACATGATGAGAGGTTAGTTGTCGGCAAAAAGTCAGCCGCGTAGGTTGACGCGCGTTGGTAATAACGAAGATAGTAGCAGTGAGCTTTATTGCCTTTAAACAATAAATCTACCCCGTTGCAGTTTTACTACTCATTACCATCAAAGGCAAACACCTAAAGTCAGTGTAAATAAGAAATTAAATATTTGAGCAAGCAATTTTGTATTTCTTTCCTGCAATATTGTGACATCAATATGTTGATCGGCTACAATCGCATGGCGCAGAAAGTTGAGTGCCAATTTTGTGGTGATGCATAGGAATCGGGAATCGGAATTCGGAACCTAGTAAAAAATAGTGCATGCTTGACTGGAATGTTTATGAGGTATGGGCCAGAATAACGCAGTAAAAATTCTTCACTTTCTTGGGCTAAGATTGTACGAATGAATTTGCTCTTTATAAAAAAGTTTCCCAAAATAGTGACTCTTGAACATAAACCTTATTTTAAACGGCTTCATCCGTCGTCGAAGTTGGAATTTTTTCCAAAAATCAGGGTGCTTCAAAAAACGAGCACAGAATTCGCTAAAAAAGACTAAGCATAGGGAAGTTTAATATTTTTTAAATTTTACCTGGGAATTTTGCATTTCTTTAAGTTATATTTTCGTCGTACTTTGCACGCTGTTCAAGAGAAAGTTTAGGTGACTTTAGTTCAACTTCAAGCAATGAGGTTTAGGAAAGCATCGCATTCTTAGCTTAATATCATTGAGCAGAAAATCAAATTACTTAGAGCTGCGAGATTTTGCGTCACTTCATTCCCTATTTTTAACAAGTTTCACTTTAGTCACTGAGATTCTCGTACTGTATAATGCACTTTTAGAGGAACTGTGATTTTTCTCCAAAATTCCGCACATTTGATTGACGGAGAATCAACGCTGATTAGGCGTTGTTCACACTAAAAATCGACCAAGATTTTGTGATGATTGGATTTGGGATTGTAAAAGATTAGGTATGTATTATATTGCTTCGTTTGAGAGATAAAATCTAGAGACACCATCATTACTATGAAAAAGCACAGAAGTGAGCACTTATACGAAAACAAAAGAAGGCAAAATTCTTGGAGGTCTAGAAAAGGCCTTCTTCTCAAAAACGGTGCTACTATTTCGAAAGTTTTATGCTGGCAAATCCACCAAAAGCCGGTCGCAACTTGAGTGCTCAAGGCGCCAGTGAACGTGATTAGATGCTCATAATCGCGTTTAAAGTGGTCAACTAGTTTTAAGGCATTTCGACAAAATCTCCGCGCAAATTGCCACAATCTTAAGTGGAAATTTATCCATAAAGAGTAGTGTTGACGCAAAAATGGGCATTGCTGGAGGTTTGGGTGTGGTTGTGCAATAAATGACCGAGACTGAAGGCGTTTCCTTCAGCCACCGCAAGCGCTTAGTAGCACAATTACTATGCTGAATTCATTGGTCGAAGTTAAGTTTTTATTTGATTTAATTTTTCGCCTGATAAAACACTGTACTCATCATCTTCATCAGAACATTCTGGATAAATGACAGTGAACAAAGCGAGATTCTGACCGATTTGAAGCAGGTCCTTTGCTCTGTTGCAGTAAAGTAGGTCACGAAAGTGGATGCGGTATAATTAAAATGAGATGGAATGGAAATCTACAGTATCTACCTACGCATGAAGTAATCAGTAGGTCCTTTGACAAGGATGTTCTACAAATTGTCAACTGCTTTAAAAATGTCATATACTATGCCCTCGTACCCAAACACCAAATTCGTTCCAGGCTTGTAGATCTTTAATGCCCAACACCGGCATTCGGCCATAAAACATTTCCAAGTGGGGCCAAGCATTCCATCGAGACAGTTTATGATTCCACCAATCTGAATCTATTTAATAAAAGGAAAGGAAAAGTATGTAAATGCATGCTTTGCTTTTGGGAGAGTAATGAAGGCGCTTACAGCCCTAGAATCAGTTTTGGCTAATTCGCCCTCGACAATCACCAGCATTCTTCTCATTACATCCCCCGTTGTTTCGCAATACATAGTATTTGGAGGAGAGCCTGGAGTCCATTGGTGCTCAGCCGGCATTGAGCAACCATCGCTTTTAGTAGGTTTGAAATCATTTTCGCACGTAAATCTTACTCGAATGCGATTGTTAACCTCAGCTCATGTTCGACAAGGCTGCCATCGAAGAGGATACAATTAGGAGATTGTTGTTTTTTCTTCATGAATTCTATTCTGAATGGTATGAGGAGTCGTGTGTTTAAATCGCATGACCCTTTTGGTGCTACTGCTTTCACTGGTCTACACAAACGACAGACGAGATTAGCTGTTTACTGCACAAATGACCATTTAGAATTTTGCCAAATCATTGCATATATGTGATGATTACTATCTTGTAGTGATGTTAACTTCAAGGTTTGTGACTGACCTTTCCCATGCAGCAGTGTGCTGCTCGCCTCCGAGCCAGTATGATGAACTCTGGACTCTTCAGAGCACCTAACCTGGATGTGGCTGCTGGTGCATGACTTGGCATTTTGACCTACACGACATAGTGACCCAGGCACCCTGTCGTATGATTCCTACAAGTTCAACTGTGTTGGATAGTCTTTGACATTAGTTTCCAGCGTTGCAGGAAGACTTTCAATGCGTGCAGAATTAACAATTTTCTCAAATTCTTTGACAACATTTGTTGTTCTTACAGTTGTTTTCCTGTTGCATTACACAGATTGAAGAGCAAAAAAATATTTTTTTAACTTTGATATACTTCTACGCGAATCAGATCAGAGGACCAAAGGACCGACAACGGCAGCCCCCTGAACTGAGGTCAGTGGGGTTAGAGTCGTGGACCGCATGGGCAATCAATCAACTGTGTCTTCTTCTTTTCATATCTGTCAAATGTTTTATGTTTCCTATCAACGGAGAGTATCTACAGGTTATTCCATGTTGGGAGCAAATGAACGACTGATTCGGAATAGGGAACATTTAAAGATACAAAACTAACGAACTGGTGGTGCTGACTTGAAGACAAGGCGGGAAAAAAATGAACATTGAATTTACATTATGGACTTTCGAGGTGCGCAGACACGCTGTCTCATGTGGGATGGAAGAACCTTCCACTGTCAGACGGGGCGTTACGCGGGAAGTGATCCCCAAATGGCTCGGAGCAAACGGATGCCAACAACGCGCACGACACATTCACTACCCTTGCATTATCCGTGAATATGAATAATCGTATTTTAAAAGCACAGTTTTTAACACCAATACAAAGGGAAGGTCTCGAATTTGTGGCTCGTGAAATGCGGATGTATGAGCCTATTAGCAGTAACCAATGCGTTTACTCAATATGCAACAAACAGAAATGGGCTGGCAATGCAGAAATGCAGACTTCGAAGTACTCGGCCATCACGATTGTTCTTATCTGTGCGATTTAATGCATTGAATAAAATTGCAAATTCTGGAAACTTGAGAACAGTTGCAACAACATGGGATTTAGGGTTTGTGTGTGTTCGAAAACATTCAGCTCCAGTAAGAAGCTGTGAAAAGGGAAATCGGAACGCCTTCGGGTGACGTCATTTAAGCCTCGAAGCAACTACTTTGAATTGGTCAGGATGGTCGTCACCTGCAAAATGTGAGTTGCTGGTAATCTGAATTAAAAAATTCAAAATCTTGACTGTGGTGGGAAGAAGCGACTGAAAATTTGGCTCTGAAGGCGCCTACTTTTATACTTTCAGTGACGTGGCGGCACTATCAGGATTAGAAAAGGCGGAACCTTGGTTGGGGATCATTCGAAGTACAAAGTGGTTAGGAATTGTCCCATCATAGTGGTTTTGCTAAAGGTAGAAATTCTTAGGCATTTATTAAGCTTACTAAAGCGTTACCACTAATTTAGGCATTAAAATACTATTTCAAAACGCACTCTGCTTGCATGCGGTCACATCAAAGCGACTATGAGAAGGCTGGGACGCTCTAGCGGCAGTGCTGTTGCCCAATAGGAGTTTTAACAAGTTCTGTAAGGCACCACATGATGGAGGTTAAGGTGAGGCGCAGCAAGTGAGGTAAGGTGAAGACAAATTGTGTAAATTAAGATCTGGATCACATAAAAATTATTTCACTGTCAAGTTGTCACCACAATTAGCAAACCTTAAAGCAAAATGATAACTTACGTAGGGGTTTCGGCGTGGCGCGTCAAATGATAGCGCTTCGGTATGGAAAAGAAGCAGAGATGCAGCGTGCACGGAGAGACACCCTCTTTAATCCAATTAAAATTTCCCACTTTTCATGCGCAGAGCAGCACGCATTCCCCCATAAAATGTGGTGAGGGCACAAAACCCATTCCTTATGAATAGCAAATACGTCATGCATTCCTCTTGACATGAAGAAAATAGTTTCACTTATATTGTTTCCTACTGTCAACTCCTTGTCGCAAGTGGACTTTCCTATCGAAAGTTGTTTCTATCGAACGTAACCCGAAAAAAAACCCTTGCATTATTGGCGCTAGCGATGGAAACATGTTAAAATGGCGTTATTTCTTCCTTTACCGGTTTCCTAGTCTTCTTTTAGCCTTCATTTCTCTTCACTCAGCGCAACTACGACGAGTGCGCATTATCCTCGTCAGGTCACTTTATACGCACAAGCTACCCTTACTTTGAGAGTAAAAGTGATTTGACGAATAGTGATAGCGGAGCGAGACTGAATTGGGTGTAGTTTGTATGAGTTTGCAATCATTGCTTGTAGTACTATTTTTAAAAACAGTCTTCATTGAACTACTTCCTTAGAATTTTGAAATGTATTCGTCAAAGACAACATGTAAACGCCTCTCTCCAGTCGAAAAGTGAATCTAATAATTATTTCAAAACTTTGTAATGTCTGCTATAAACTAGAATGTACCGTCGTAGCTATATTTTGCTGGTTTATAAAAACGGATATTTCTGAGAACAACATTCGTATTTGACATCTTCCGATAAAAACCTACACGCTTATTTTGTGTAGAGACATGTTTTGGTAAATGAATAGTGCAGATCAATAAAATACTCCTTTTTTAGTAAAGTTGATGGCGTTAGGGCGTCATTGCTCCTTCGCAGGGTCTATCTTAGCACTCTGAAGGAAACATTGAATGACTTTTCCTAAAACGCAAATTACCTGAATTGTGTCCAAGCCTTTATTTATTGTGGCACCTTAGAAGGAAGTGGCTTAACATTAAATCAGGTGTTGAATCCAAGGTCTGGACAAATGTTGCTACTTTGTCATATGAGTTGCTATGACAGCATTGTTAGTGATCCACCCGTACGTACGCAGGGTGTGGCCGCAGGCGACACCGGGGAAGTGGCGGTTGCGAGGGCACGAGCTCTTCAGTCTACTGCTCTCACGCTATTGGTGCGCTGGCACCGGTGTCTCAGACACACGCACACACGCGTGCGCACGGAACCACAAGCACCGGTGCGCACGAGTGGGGTACGGTCGTCGTCTTTGCATTGCGTCGGACTCTGTGTTAGAGCAACGGTGCCATCGGTTCACAATGCCTTTCTTAAAGGTCATCTTAGTCCTTTTTTGGCTTGTGGGAACATGGACACAAACTGCACCGACAATGACTTTGCAGATGATCCTTGAGTCCTCTCCTGACCTTTCTATGGTAAGTCTGTGCATCTGCTCAAGCACAATATCGTAAAAGCGATTTTGTTCTACGCAAAGAAAGGAAGCGATATCTTTTCACTGTAGAGCCTTCGCTCAGTGATAACATCGAGTTAGGCTTCTACTAAACCAAGTCCACAATGCAACTATCTGCAATCATTTACCACTGACTTAAATGGTTAGCGTTGAGAGTGCAGTTATTGAAAATTGGGATGGAGAATTAGCTTATTATTTCTGTCAGTATTCTTTTCACCTCTTTTAAAATGCAGCAAATGGGTTTATTGAGATTTTATTCCTTAAAGTGCATTAGCAAATTGATCGGACCCACCATTTTGACATCTCTCGAAGGCCTAAATGGCACTGTCTCAAGAGTGAGAATAATTTCACATAACTAAAACCTAAAGGCACCTATTTAAAAGTATGAGTAATTGTCCTTTTCATATGACAACTAATGCAGCCGTGGCACGGAAGTGAAAAGCATGTTTATTTCCTTTCTCAGTATAACTTCGATGCGTTTTTCTAACCTGACCAAATGACCTTTCTCATGCAAAGATCACTGACACACGAAGCCTATTTAACGGGATAGATCTTTGGATGAAAAAGCTTAATTAACAGTGAATTTACTTGATACTCTGCAAATCCAGAAAGTTTGCAGGCTTATAACTGCCCTTTCACTGACTTTCAGTTTTGGGCGCACCTGTTGGACTCGCGAATAACTGCTATAAACAATTCGAAGTGTTCGGACGCGGGTCAGTGCCTCACTGTTCTCGCTCCCAGCAACACCGCTTGGAACCTGCGTGCGGCCAGTCTCTCCTGGCCAACACTCTCAATTGAAGAGAAGCAGAAAATTATCTACGGAATGTATCTTGAAAGTGGGCATTATGACTTTTGCCACAAGTTTTAAATCATCAATTTTTTAAACGCATGCGTTTTTGTTCTTACCTGCTGGTGTTTAGTGTAAGATGCAAAATAGTTTTATTTACGCTTCCAAAGTTAACTTTTGATGCTCAGCAAGGTGAACAGGTGAGCTCATTGTAATCGCCACCACTATTAAAGACTTGGAGAGCGTTGCTTACAGGCAAGAAATTAGTGACCAGTACTTTACAATGTAACATCACTTCGCTAATTCAAGCAGAACATCTTCCCGATGAAAAGCAAGGTTTTTTCTACTTAAATTTTGGGACACTTTTGGATATCTTTAAACTCACACATTTATGCACAACGCAACTTTTTGGCTAAAATTATGAAAACTCTTTCCTCTTTTGAGTTCTGGTGCAATCAATTGCCCCCTTCCTTGTCAATTTGTAAAGGTCCAAAGTCAGGTTCAATTCCAACTAAGCTGTCTACGCAGAACTGGCAAACCGGTGGAGTAGCGCTGCCCTTAATTGATGTTGGATTTGGCAAGGGAGCACTTTACAATGAAATAGCTGGTCCGCGTTATGCCTTCTCATTTGTGAGTTTGTAATTTTAACGGTTTGCGACCAATCATCCTTGGTTCACTTACCCGCATTGTAATCTGCTGTGCAGTTGGGGGCCCCGGCGGCGTACTTCATCAACGATGCTAAAGTGGTGGGAGCAGATGTAGATGCAACGAATGGAATGATTCAAATTATGGACAGAGTAATGAACTACCCCTATGAATCCATGGACTTTTTTCAGTACCTAAGCCAGGCTCAAGATTTAACGTATGTCTGTTCATTATGCGTCTGCAGAGATTATACATGGGTCATTGAAATTAAACAAATTTGTGCATTTTCAATATTTCCTATCGAATCGCACTTTATGCTTTAGAAAAATGCTAACATTGTGGAACTCTCTTCGGATAACAGGAACGCCGCTGTACACTCAACTTACTAACCAGATTTACATGGGCAAGAGCCTGTACGCGACGTACTTTGCAGTGCCCGATTCAGTCTGGAATCAACTTCCACCAAAGACATATCAGGACCTTTTGAACAATGAGACCCTTATGATAGATGTATGTGTTTCCCAAGGAGCTGTAAGAATGTCTCCAGTATAGCACAATGCGTGCTTATTTTTTGCCTAAATACAGGTGTCAAACTACTGGCGGCACTTTGAGCCCGTCTAGGTAGTAAAATTATCATTAAGGGTTTGGAAGGTGACTTATTGCTCCCTCAGATGGTTGTCGTCTTTTTATCAGGTACTGTCTAATCACTACGCACCAAACCAGCTCTTCTATCCGCGATGGGTCGAAAATTCAAATGGTCGAACGATCAACTTCTTTGTCGGTTTTCCGGACAATCCACTTCCGGAAGCTGTAAACACTGAAGCTCTCACATCTGGCAAAATGGCCGGCTCCGCTGACGACGGTGAGGTTCTACAAAAATCCAATTTCGTTGTCGTAGTTAATTTGTCAATTTTACAGAATGTCGCAAATGACTATGCGAAGTTTTATTTATTTTAGGTCCACTATTAAGCCCTTAATTGTGTTTTTAAGAGGAGAAGTATTTCATAAAGATGCCGTGGAAATTGATGCCAGCCATTTTTGGGTTTCTAGTTCAAACAGCTCAAGTAGGGAAAATCATTTGTGAATCAGTCTAATAGTCACACTTTCGCTACCCTTTCCTAAGGTCTCAGTAACTTACACTTTAGGCTACAACTTAGTGAACTTTTGATGTGAGCGATTCGCGCCATTTTAATTCTAAACGCTTTTACATGCATGTTTTGTTGCTTAAAACACCCTAGGTAGAAGGAAGGGCAGATAGCTTTTACTGGGTTATATCAGATGGGCACTGTTCATCCATCCAGGAACTAACCTTGTGTTCAATTAGACTCACTGACGATAACGGTGCAAAGCTCCTATGCCAAGACGGTGGGGTCAGCCGTGGTGCTGCGGAATGCTGTGCTCATACCCGTATCTGCACCGCTGGGTTACCTGCCTGAATCCACACAAGATGCTTTGGCTCGCCTCGCACCGTAAGTCGCCATGGCCGCCCTGAATAGCAAAGCTTTCGTGTCTCCTCATTTGTAAACGATTTGAGCAGTTAAACAGTTCATTATTTTTGGATAAATTCTTCGTAAAAGGGTTTTTTCTTTGCGCCAAAATGACAAGCGAAATGCAAAGAAAGACGAAGGGGTTATTTGAACACTGCCCTCTCTTTTTCATGTCGATGTCGTTGTACATTGTTAGTTCTCAATAGTAAAATAGGTTGCTCTGCCATTGTGAAATTATCCATTCATTTCCACTACTCAATGCTCTGCATTCTTGCACTGCTGTATGCCACATTGCGGATCACCAATGCAATTCGAAGGCCGACCACATTACTGCGGATGCATTGGACTAACCTCATAAGCGGACACTGTCCGTGATTTTGGCACTTGCACAGTAGACAAATTTTTTATACTGACCGAAATAAAGAGCTCTGGTCAACTACACGGTCCCCGAAAATAGAGTTCAGAATGAGATATCTTACAAAAAATAAATTCACAAATTGCGTGATCACTTCTGGGTTTGGGAAACGGGGCCCATGGTTGATGCAGTGTCTCCATGTCGCAACCAGGTGGAGTGGCTATCAAGCCAAACTGGCAGCCTTTGGCCGACCTGTGGGTATAACGCTCACATTCTGCTTTGGCTATCCTATTTGCCCATGAAGATTGCCTCCGTACAATGGAGTGTTTACTTGATTACCTGCATTGGTGGAGGTCACTTTTTCGACAATCCTGCCTCTGTGGGAGGGACCGCACCCCAGGCCGCGCCAACGGCTCACTTCTAATCTTTATCTCTTAACACAAGAACTCAACCATCATGTTATGTCTTCAATCGTCCAATAGGAAGTCATGGAAAGCGTTATTACCTAAAAGAATCAAACAAGCAGAAATGTGTGATAGTTACACTATTGTTGTGAGCTGTCTTTCTTGTTCTCGAGGCTTTATTAAATGCAAAATAGAAGTCTCCTGTCAGCCCTTTGTCAGCTAACTTCCTGCTAAGTAGTAAGTGGGTGACTCTAAATAGTCTTGAATCCAGATCTCACCGAACAATACATACGCCGGACATTGCTCAACTTTGACACAAGACTTGAATTGTACTACTTTGTTCGAATGTGAGAAGATGCTCTTGTTCCAGATTCCATTCGATTTGCCAAAAATATGCTGACATCATTGCAAACGCCTTTTCAACGGCCACAATTTGCAATGGCCATGACTTAGTACGAACTTAGCGAAGCCACAAATTGCGAAATGTCCGACAGTGACCGGAGCTTAGACGCGAAAATGTGAAGCGTAATTTGGAGTCGAAACCTCCGAAGCATTTGATCGAATGTTCTTCAAATGTTGCAAACAACTTTGACAACTTGCGTCTCCTCACTTTGCGCAGATTGTTCGTGGACACTTCTCGATTCTCTTTGCATGAATGTTCTCATACGTTGCAACTTGATAAATCCAGTCATCTTGTGGCTTCAATTCTGAGCCACTGTAGTCCCTTTGCTACTATTCTTAAACAAACTCATGAATTTTCACTCCAACTGGTGTCTACAGTGCTTATCGCACCAAGAGCTATCATGCCTTATGGGAATAAGTGCTGCCAATCCAAGCTACCAAGCCTTATTCCAGTTGTTCCTCCATAATAATGAAAAAATCGGTTTTTAGATATCTTGATGTTACTTTTTTGCTACAAAATCATAGGACATTTCTTCGTGTATGTACTTTGGATACCGCGTGCAACGCAATTTTACAGTCAACTGCAGAAAAGACTGTCTTTGCACCAGTCGACTGGACTTCCTTCAACGCTCTCTCGACAGCTAATCAGGTAGAGCATTGTGAACATGGAGTCGGATTGCCTTGTCATCCAAAGCATCACCATCAACTTTTATGTGCACCCCATTTGTGTCCGTGCTGTGCTGCGAGAGTACACACGTTGATGGCATCTACTTTCGATGCATTTTTGAACGGATATTTAGGAAAAATGGTTAATTGTTTACTTTATCACTGGAATTAGTCTGACATGAGTAAAACACAATACCAATCACATCAACGACCTCAATTCTAATTGAAAATTTCCTTCCAACCTTTAGAGTGAATATTTGAAACTGATGATTATTCCTGAGAGAATTCTAAGGCCGCAAATGACTATGGATAAATACGTCACTGTGGGAAGCGTCTCAGATGCAATTCGGTTTCGAACAAGAAACAATGGTAGGTTTTACTCTACTTGTGTACATCAATTAAGTGTAAATGGGTCTCACAAGAAGACCGAATCGCTAGCAGCTGCCACACTGGACGTGCGTACGCCCGGGAATTATGCTTCAACGCAGCCCTGCTACTTAAAGTAGCATGACATGCATTGCCATCGTCATAATTTGGGTGTTTATAAACTTTAAATGCTGGACGTTTTTGGTACTTATCAAGTGAAATAT
>UYWX01020652.1:1270-27093 GCA_900622495.1 Hydatigera taeniaeformis | reverse complement strand
GCAAACGATAAAAATGTGAAGTAGGAAATGCATGCTGAGGATGGAGCCTTTAAATCGCACTTACAACTGACTGAAAAATAATCACACATACTATGCAACTTCATTTTGGGATCATTTAATAGTTCGCAATTAATATAATAGAATGTCAAATGCATTTATAAACCCAAAAAAATCCATTATGCATTGAATCAGCATTTGATTTCGTCCTCTTCAGGTCGTTAGCAGGAAAAAATTCACTACCCACACATTCACACGCATGCATGCACACAAAGCATATAAGTACGTCGAGAGATAAAGTGGCGCCCATTTCAGAACAGTGGAGTGGTCTATGGGTGATGCATTTGGGAACAAGAGGCATTGAAACAGAAAGTCATTCCTCGTCGCGGCTCCCTAGTTCGGTCAGTACACACTTTCCCTCCACGTTCTCATGGAAGGTGAGAGGAGCCAAGGAGTTGATAGTCCTCGGGGCTCACTGTCACCTCTTAATGCACGGCAGTTCGAGCCCATTTGCTGAGCACCACACGCGTCTTGCTGGTGGATGCTGGTGCGGACAAAATGCGCTTCTTCACTCGTATTGGGCATTGCTACGTCTTCTTCTCGCCCTACTGATCGCAAATACACGAACCATTACTGGCACGCATTCCCTCAACCCTACTGTTAGCATTATCAGCACTGTTGTTGAGCAGAGTGGGTTGGACAGTGGGTTGGCGGAACTGCATCGTTGCGATCACTAGAAGTGGTGGTGGTGGTGGTGAAACAGATTCTCTAGTTGAACCATGTAAAAGCCGAGTTAATTTATTTTATTAAATGTATTCTATTGTCACTTATGTTACGGTCTCTACTTAAGCGCTTTCTGTTAGATACTCCTCAAATGAAGGGGACATAGGTCATACAAATCTAAACAAGGCGTTTTAGGTATAGGAGCGTATAAAAGGAATGTAGTGTTCTCCATTATAATAGCATATGGTTGTTCTAATCCCAATTAAGTAGTGCGAATAGATGAGCAATAAACATTGTGATTAATCCAGTGGAAAAAACACCTATTAAATTAAAAATACAATACAATTCACCCAATTAGTTAACTCACAAAGCCTGAGAGCGTTGCTTAGGTAAAAAGTGGACATTGCTTTTGAGCCTTTCAATTGTTTCACAGGTCTGCCCCGATGGCATTCAGTGCGCGCTGCAGGAGTCACATAAAGTAGGACACATTAAACGTTCGTTTGTCTGGCAAACGCTAAAAGGAAGTCATTTATGAAGTTGTTCTTTTTAAACGGAAAAAACCGAATGTCCTTTAGTAGGCTTGCTTTATGTGTTTGCATTTTTTTGCCTTTAAACCGTCTTTAAGCAAGTTGAGTCATTCGAGAACAATCCTCTTATGCCATCAAATGCGTTAACATCAACTGCAAAGTCAGTACTTAAAATATTCCAGCTATCAAATATGGAATCAAAATGGAACATTTACGCAATGCAGTACAGAAATATATTTACACAGAGCATCATGAGTTGAAAAGTTTCATCTCAACAAAACAATGTCCAGTACTTCCCGGTCCACATGCTGGAAATGCACAAATAGGTGAAACGCAAACATAGATCCATCAACTAATTAACCAGTGGATCGATGTAGACACTTCTTAAGATGATCACAACTAAATATTTGGCTTCCAGAAACCTGTGTTAATGAATGATCTTTGCATCTTTTGCTTGCTTTGGCGTTAGTGTTGTCAAAGCCTCTGAGTTGGTGTGCTTCTGTCGAGCATTCCGCACGAGTTTATCCTTCTCGATTGGTGGTGGTCGAATGTTTGGAATCCCAAGTGTGCCCTTTTTCACCTTACTTCGGCGTAGATGCTTGAGAGGACGAATGAAACCAGAATCCGTCTCTTCTTTTGTCTTACCGGTCCAGCAGCATACTTTGTGCGTCAAATTAGCCAGCATTTGTTTGCAATTTCGTCGAAAACGCCTGCCGATTAAAATATAGATAAAAAAGTTGCTTGCACAGCCCACAAGCACAAGTACAAGAGCAGCTGGGTACGCGTAGTAGGAGAGATGCTCAGAGGTGACAAAAATTAATGAATTTTCAACACCTGTCATTTTATCTTCATTTGCTTTGCAAAGGCGATAGATGAGATTCACCATTTCAAATAGGAAGCACACTGTCGTGGGCGTTTCGCAAATTATAAAAATGGTCACAACACCAATCAGTGTAAGAAGAATGGTACGGTTGTTTGAGTTCACGGCTCGTTGTCGGATCTCTGGTCCCGGTCTGCTGGTTTCGATTCCGTCAAAAAATGCATTTGTCTGACTCAGGGTTTCCACGGCTACAGGTAGTTCAACTTCTAGGTTATGTGATGGCTTTACCGAGTGATTGCGCCGCAGTCGAATGGATGCATGGAATGCCAGATTTCGAGTAACTGCTGTCCTGTCGATGTAGGAGAGTGTATTGCATTTCGAAGGCGAGGCGTCTGAGTAGCACACATTACTGTTAACGGAAGCATCAGAACTTATGGTTTTGCCTCCTGTCCACTGACCATGCATGTGGCGTTTGGTGAAGCGACGGATACGTAAAATGAGCCCGAGGTTTAGAAAGACAAGGAGACTCAGTGGAATGACGAACGAGCATACCTGGTCCAGCAACTGAACGTAAACCAGCTTAAATGTGGGGTACCATGACGCTGCACTGAAAACAGGCTCAAGCCTGTAGCTCTGACACTCAGCATTCCACTTCAATGTGCAGTAGTCGAATATAAGATTGGGAAGTTTAAAAACTCCTGATAGAACCACGATCACACGAAGTCCACGCTTTGTTCTTCCCACGGAACAGAGTCGAGTGGCTTTCAGTGGCCACCTGATGGCAACATAGCGCTCCAAGCTTAAGAAGATAACAGTGTAGATTTCGATCATTTTAATCCAGTTGACTATGTAAAAGAGAGGTGTATCAATATAGCGTAGATACCCGAGCCAGATTATGTTGTACGTCTCATAATAATGAGCAGCAATGTAGTAAAGACTGTAGGAAATAATTATCAGTATATCTTCAATCGCAAGAGCTGTTAAAAGAATGTGTGTAGGGCTACGACTTGTGATTCGATAGTTAAGGACAGTGAGGGCCAAAATATTTGCAGGGATCCCGAGAATGGCAATGCTGAGGCTAACATGTGTAACGAGATCATGCAAAATTCCGGTTTCGTAGGGGTTTCGGCAGTGTGCAGGCAACAAAGTTTGATTTGTGACGTTTTGCACTGGCGGAAAAGGAGCAATGGAAGTCATTACTGGTCATAAGTCTCATGCAGCTCTATTTATTCTTTCCTTTTGTCGATACAAGAAATAGGGCATAGAATCGTGCTTAGTGCTTAACTCTCATATCAAACTTGTGTGTTGGTTTCGCCACTCAAAAGTCGGGATTCACTGATTGGCTCAGAACATAACTAGTGCCTGCGAAACCAGTTGACCTGCAAATTCGGGCCAATCATAATTCAGCAGTTTCTTTCCATTGTGTACATTGGAAACGCGAGTAATCTATGCTGCTTTTAAAACGAAATTCTCTACTCCATGACTAAATCATATATGGCCTAGTGAAGAAGGAACCAAAATGTTGTCTCTAGCTACCGATTTAACTTTTGAGCATTATTTAGTTTCCACTATCCAGTCCTGCTGCTCCCACCCGATTTACAACCTCTTTCCTTCAACTTAAAGTTTCGCTCTTAAATAAATCATTTCAAGCCATAAATGAGGACACTAGCTTAAAGGCGGACCAACCACTGCTTGTCAACATAGGAATTGATTGTAAATAACTGCATGCAATCCGTCAATTTTTCGCCTTCTTTGTTATTTAACGAGATCATGAGAAAAATATGTGAGACAAAGTCAAGAGACTATTGTGTCGATATTTTTCGACATTCTGTCCTCAAGATTCAAGGCTGAGCACCATGTCTTCCACCTCAATTTAGCTCTGTAGACACTCGTGGCCCCGAATATCACGCTACACTCTGTCAAGGAACTTAGAGGCCTCATACTTGACTTCAACTTAAGGTGATATGAAACTTGATTAACTGGGTTTCAAATGCTAAGCAAAGCGGTATAGATGGTGCCTCATGCAGAAATCGAAATCACAGTAATCCTTGCCCACTGAAGGAAGGAGCTCCTCCATTTAAGTAGTCAAAATTGCAGCCTTATGCGATGAAGGCATTCAAAGATAGGATTCACGGCTAATCCCATGTAACTTGATTACCAGCCCCCAAACTTCCGTCTCCATATGTTAATTAGGTCCCATGGTTTGCCCTCTATGATGTTTCTTTTGTAATTATCTTGGCCAAAAATGCAAAACAATGCATTTTGTGCGAGATGAGCGAGAGATCTTTGCATTCATAACTTCCAGTGATTTAGCTCAGGAATGGGGTTTTCTGATACTCCAGCGGCGATTCCGGTCACCATCTATGCTATTTAAAGCTCAAATATGTTTTACGACATTCTTTTACAGTCTTTCAATCTTAAGAGGTTTGGTATTCAGCACCACCCTTTGAAGCTGTATAAGCTTTTGCGGGCGAGATTCGGGCTAGCACCTTATGCAGAAAGTAGCAAAATTTAGTACAGGCTGTGAAAGCTTACAAGAGGTTTACATTTACAAACCGATCACATACAATCACGTTTGTAAGTATTTCTTGACACGCATACGTGTCATTGGTGAGTACAAATACGGATCTACTGGGGTTCTAAAGCCTAAAAGCATTGTGACTGATCAACAACCCTGAAAATATGTAGTTTCTCAGGAGGCTGACTTTAAATCATTTGGTCACGCTTTAATGGAATCACCCACTTCAACATCCAAGGCAATGCTTAAATGTGTATTTGGCAGTGGACGATATTTTCCCCGATGAAAGTTTTGTACTGATCATTGCCTGACTGCATTAAACAAACATCTTTAATCAGCTATTGTCTGCTGACCTGTAACGGTTCTCTTTGCTCCACAGCGACACAACATCAAAGCAGCTCCCACCAGTTTGAGGCTGTTTTCCTTCAGTTGACGCTTGTTAATAGTTTTGCCACTGTTCACATTGAATTTGAACGGGACAGCGATTCCGCACGGCTCGCATAATCAGGAGTAATTTCTCCAGAATCGGCCACGTACAATAACCGAATTATTAAATGGGTTCTTAAAGTTTTAATGGTGTTTGTTGTTATAGTTTGAAGATGGGCGCTGCAACCATGTAAAAGTAAGGAAAGGCTTAAGCAGATGTGTCTGCTCCTCCAATTTTGCTACATCCCCTTCTTGCTGTTAATAGCTACCTACTTCATTCCCCCTCCCCCCAAAGCAGGGCAGGAGTGGAGCTGTAATAACTCTTCCTTCCGTGGCCATAGGTGCCTTTTTGGATAAAATGTTGAGATTCTTTAAGAGGTCGGGAAACTTGGCTAAAGATAGTCAAGTGTGCTTTTTTTTTCCTCAAAGTCTATATATCACTTTCGAAATTATAATTTTGACCTTATACGATTCTTCGCTTATTGTGTTTTTTTCCAGTCTCCAAACACACAAATGCACAGGTACTAATTCGGTGTGGATGACGATGATCGCTGATTGTGGCTGTAGATAAAGCATTGCCTTGATTTTGAACAATACACTGTTCCCATGTTCGGTGGTCTGGCATACATGAATCAGCTGTGCACTTGTGCAGCGGTTTTGTTTCAGACATCATTTTTGCCTCATTAGTGCCCCAAAACAGTGTTGTGTTGCCCAACAATGCGGTGCTACGTGTTGTTGTATAGTAATAATGCTTACAAAGGTGACAGTTGCAGCCGCAAACTTTTTCCCCTGTCGGGCTTTGATGCCTACTACTTACAAAAGTTATACGTACATTTTGCCGCCTGAAAGCTTCCACCGAGGTGTGCATCTGATAGACATCCAAAGTGTCGATTGTCGCATCTAGTCTATCACTTTCTTACCCATCAATCAGACGCTACTGATAGTTTCTAAACTCTACTGAGCTAGTGTAATTGTCCGTTGCATTTAACTTGCACACTTTTAAGAGGATAATGGAACCCTACACAGAACGCAAATAATCTTAGATAGGTGCAACTTCACTTTTACCAGGACCGATTCCATCATCCATCCGGACACTTCTTAACTAAAGTTGAGTGCTGTGGCCTAATCAAATAGTTCTTACTCTACCATAGTGCCTCATTAAGCACTGAATACGATTGTACGCAGTTCGTTAATTTTCCTCGTGCTTCGTGCATTTACTTCTGACTGTTTATGATCGGTGGGTAATTACTAGGCAATTGCTAGCCTCCACGTGACAGTGGAGTAGTGATGGACTATTGCTGACTGTTACCAATAGAAAGTAAGGTAAGCCTGCTAATGAGCCTCCTCAAAATGCAAATTACCGGCACATCTTTTCGACTGAGGAAGCTTAGAATGTCTGAGGGATGTAGAATAACACCTTCGAATGTCAACAATGCTCAGTAACATAGAACAAAAGTATGCATATTTGGTGATAATTTAAATGATACCGTGCCTTTGGCATAGTTTGCCCTAAATATTTCCTTTTCTATTTATACTTTGCAACTGCAACCGCAGGGTATAATTAAACACCACCTAATTCCTGGAGAACGACAAGAGCTACTTTGCAAATTCTTTGCTGAATCAGTTGAAGCATATAAATGAGGCGCCTTTATAGGAACGTCGATACTAACACCAATGGTGCGTCAGTTCAATTTGAGTAAAATCCACCCTCTAAGGAAAGCACTGTCATTTGCTTCGTTCTCGCTGCGGTCTAATTTTACGTGCGATCCCTCCGACCTAATATTAAATTAAATTTAGGCTCATATCGTTGTCAGTAAGTCTAAAACATTTTCAAAGTGCTGATGAGGTAGATTTTCTGGTGAAAAACACCGCTACTAAAATCGCTCTTTTGATTCGCTTTTGGTTAATCAGCCTGTTTATCAACTATAAATCCTGCTAAATGATTTTATTTGTGTTCTGGAAATATAACTCCACTTCATTACTCCGCAAATACGCATGATAATAAATACAAACCTCAGAATTGTCTATTTTTGACATTAAATTTAAAAACTACCCAATTCCTATTTGTAATTGCGGGTGCGGTTAAAGTGCGTTACCTTTGAGGTAGCAAACCACTCGGTGCTTCTGTGAATAGCAGTCATCTTTCCACCTATTTCTCATTCATTTTTATCAGTGCATCTTGCTAACCCTTCACATATTTATAATGCTTTAACCATTTAAGAGTGTTCCTATTCCAAGCATAATTTTTTTTATAAGTGGTTTTGCTACACTTAATTTTTGTGTATGTACGCGTACGAACCCACTGAAGTTCTTTGTGGTGCTAATGCGTAGAAAAATAGGAACTAAATTCAGTGAGACCACTCTTGCAGATGCCATAAAGACCCTCCAAGTTTTATTAAAAATGCGATTTTTTAGAGATCATACGCAAACCCTATATTTGACTATTATGAGCCTTGATCTTGTTCAGTGCTCTTTGCTTGTGAGGAATCATCAAGTGGGGAACGCAGTAATCTTGTCTTTACCGCGATGAAAAGCGAACCAATACTCTGCTTCCAGACTTCTATATTTAGTTCGCGTTACTCTCGTGTAATTTAACGTCCTTTCTCTAAACATCCCATGCCACCAATTTGCAAATTAATAAATCCTTCTATGTTTTATAACAATGATCCCTTGCAGCATCTTGAGGCTTTTCTGGAGTCGTCCAGGAGGGTAGAGGACGATTTGTTATTAGCCAATTAAAGGGCTGGGAGGCTATCGACATGGCCCCAAGAGACACCAATAAAAGAGAAGTAAAAGCTTTGGATATAAAAGGAATATGGAGCTCCAAAGTATCATTTCAATAAACTGCATAATGCTACCATCTGTCACCTTTTCAAGCATTGAGAGTCGCCAATTTTACCACCTCCTTTTTTCTAAAATATAGACGATTCAATATAAGATAAGATCTATTTGAATTTATAAGGTCTCTTTAGTACTTTTTACACAAAAGCATCTCATGACCATGTCCTGCTAAAGCAAATTCGCTGGACTTTGTTTTACCGCATAAGTCTGGTAGAACAACGCGTTCATGACTGCAGAATCTCATCGCACTTGGGTCTTCTACATCGCATGACCCATCCGTCGACCAATCTGTCTTGCCATCCTCACCCTCACAAGCATGCAATTGTTCCAACATTCTTTTCGCCTGGTGGTGCATGCGAATATGGCACCCTTCTTGCTCCCTTCTTACATCACAAAACTTCCCACAACTACACTGACGTGGTAATTTTATCCGTCCTCCCTACGCATGCACAACTAAAGTGCGGAACGGGCTGGAAATAACCTTAAAATAAGGTTGCGGAAGCTACGACACCATTTATTGTCCCGTTACCATTCATTTTTATCTTTTTAGGCTTCAGCACGCTAAATCAGAGTACAAATTTTCTTATTTGTCGGCATTGGTAGAGATTAGCCAGCTTTCGGTACTACGATAAATTTACCTTCAGATTTTAAAACTCGGCGTGACGTTGTTTACATATGCAGCAAGTTCTTTCATTTAAATACATTTTAGCATTTGCATTGGTTGATTCCCTTGCACATTAAGCAAGAGTCCCTTTACAGCACTCTCCAGCAGTCAGCCTGAGCATTCGGTAGGCATGTGAGGCTTCACTATTGTCTGCTTCACTTGGCAGCACAAACCTTTATCACTATGCATTTTTGTTCGTGTTTGTCTTCACCTTTACCAGTAAATCACTGCCACACTTTAAATAGCAACAAATTCAATCTCTTGCAATTATTTCTCTTAAACTTTGTCACCACGTGCACATCTATCCATCTTGATCTATTCCTGGTGTTACCCCTTTTATCTTGTAAGAAATTTGGGAGCGCAACGGAAGGACTTCATATCTGATCAGTTAAAAAATAATTTAGGAGTAGATGGTTTGTTTTTGTTTTGTTTGTTTTTTGTTTTATCTTTCAGGCGAAAAAGATGAGATAATTCCCGATATGAGAACAATCGGCGCCAGTGTTTGAGACCTGGATTGGTGGTTATGCTCCATCTCCTGTTGTAAATCTTGAAGTAGTTTCAGTGAAAAATATAATTGGGCTGCCAACCAATTCATTAGTGTGTCTTCCAAATAAAGGTTGTGGATCAGTTGTGATTAAAGTACTTAGAATCTACTTATAATGGTCCATCTTTAATAACTTTTGCCTTTTGATATTAAGTAATAATGTACAACAGTCCATAAGGTTCAAGACTTTGACCGTCGGGAGGGGCTCTCATAAAATTTAACTGAATTTAGCCATTGTTAACTTTCCAAGCTTCTTGAAATTTTCGGTAATTAATAAAAACTTACCTATTCACGCTAGATCAGCGGATCTTTTTACCGGCTCTGGTTTTTATCAGTAAAAATAACGAAAGAAACGGGACTAGCATATGGCACAAGTAATTCATTAACACCCACTGATTGTCTGGCTTCTTCGGTAATGGCTTATCAAATGCTGTCTGATATATGAAGGGAAAATGAATGGTGTGATATTAAACATAAAAGAGGATTGCTTCCTTTGGGCTGGAATTTTATCCACAAACCTCATGGGCATTGTATGGTGGGATTATTTTTTAAGCATTCTCTGCTCTAGGATCGTAAAAAGGCCTTTAAAAGTTGATAATGGTCTCTCTTCTTGGGTAATAGCTATTTAGGTAATGGCTGCTTCATTTATCCCCAAGGCATGAGTTATTGACCAATGTCTTTGCATTATCCAAGGGGTATTTTTTTCCCTCGGATTTAATCAAATTTGCTGGAGTCCAAATCCTAGTTTTATGAACCATATTTCATCATTGTAGATCGTACTTGAAACCTTATAAGCGTTTTTAGCGCCTTACTCGTTATTTTACACTATGGAGAAGGTGCGATCACTCTAACAAAGGAACCGCACGTGAAGAAATCCGGAGCATGTGGGATGGCATCGGGAACATTGCATTTAGCCACTGGTATTGGGCTGGAAAATGCCATAAATATAAACTAAGAAGCAAACCCTTATTGCTCCCACAATTATGCTTATGGGTGGTAGTCGTTTTTCAACGTAGGTTAACGTGCTTCTCTGAGTGATTTCCAACCTACAGTGTCAGTAACAAAGTATTAGTTTTAATTCCAATTTCCTTTACTAACTTGGAGGATTGGGCGCGTATGAGTTAATAAAATAGCCTCAAGAGGTGAACGAACAGGGGATCTCTGAGCCCTCCAACGACTGTTACCATGCATTTATTTCCTTATCTTCCCGTTCTGGTGCCATTCGGTAGCTGTTGTGTGTAAGTCAATTGCTTGCATCAGCAATACTCCCATTCATTGGATTTTTTACTATATGTTCATGATTTTCAAGTTCTGTGTGTAGTGAAGCTACTATGTGTAGATGGCATTCGTATCATTTTTTTCCTGGTTTTACTAAGAACCGCATTGTTTTTAGAACCCTAAAACTGTTGAATGCATTCCCGTCCTTTGAAATAAAGGCATAACTGCAGCGATCCACGTCCGCCCAGTTACAGGCGAGAATGACATCATTAATACCTTGAGGTGAGTCATTATTTTCAAATCTGTTTATGTTCGCTTGCACAAACAAAATAATTGTAGGCAAATGTTTGTTGTGGTTGGCACAGTCCAGATGAAGTCCCGGTAGTCTCATTGGAACCCTTTGAAGACATCCTCAACAGGATGGGTACGCCTTTTACTACCCATTTCATAAAATTCTCAAATTCACAATTATGTTCCAGTGTTCAGGAAATAACACAACTTTTGCTCAACAGCAAGACTAAAATTCATTTGGCAGTCCTGCCGACGTGCGCAGCGTGCAGTAATACACTTGCCAGCATGTGAACTATTTACAATAAAATACCGGAGTTGGAAGTAGTAACCAAACATTTCCAATAAAAATTATCTCCATTTCCACTCATAACCACTGCAGATTAAAACTATTCGCGGGGTGTAATTTTCACCACATAATTCTCTGGCGCATGTTCATCGTTCGTAATTTAAAATGCAGAAGTCACAAGCCGCAGTCCAGAGGGCTTGCGAATCTTTTACCAGCTGCTTGAAAGGGTTCAAGCCCCCATATTTCCTTCGATTTTACCGTAGACATTGAAGGTCTTTTTATCGCCCATTCAAAGCGAATATGAAAGCAAAATAAAGGAGAAGAACATTACTTTGGGGTCATGGATTTACTGGATGATGCAAAGGGTAAAATGTCACAGGACTGTTGACTCGTTCCACTAACTGAGAGAAGCGGATAACAGTTTTGACGCTAAGGCGTTTAACCGATGCAGACGATACTCTATTTTACCCGTTTAACATTGTCCCCCTCATATGTTGTATCATATGCTTTTGGAAGCAACGGCAAGAAAAATAAATTTCCATTCGCATTTGTGGAATTTGGTGGAGCAGATTTTACGACTTAATAACAAATGACCATGGCTGTGTTTACAAGTGCCTCTATTGGTAGGTTTGAAAGCTTCTCGTTGTCAATGTCAGTTGCTTAATTTATTGGGTATGTAGCAGCACTACTGCAAAGGTACCATGATACTCGACCTAATCAATGTTTTCGAATTGATCCTCCTTTATAGGCAAATCTTTCGTCAAAAAAGTGTTTGTTCGGAGTTATCACATTACGTATTTTGTTCGCCAAAGGACGCTAACAAGTAACGCTAGGTGACTCGTCGACGCTATGGTTCTCAATTAATTTAATTGGATTTTGAAACGCTTTCATCGGCAGTTTTCGCTCCACTTACTGCTACGTAGACGTAAGGAACTAATGAACAGGCGCAGTGCTTTTAATATAGAAAGCGATCGGCCTAAACTGAATGCGCACTCTTTCGCGACCATAGGAGAGTTTATCTTCAAAAAATTGCAATTATTCCATTATTTCCACAAGGCATTTATGCAGCAGCCGCATCGGTCCTCCTATGCACATCGATGGCCACAGCTGCAGCAGCAATAGCGATGGCGACCGAATGAGCAGAATGGATGTGTCCCTCCACGAAACTTCGCACACATTCTCCTCAATAGACCTTAAGTGACTTTCCATTGACCAGTTGAGTTACTTTGATTGCGTTGATTGGATGATAGCTATCTCCTACAGCAAATTCGCATTTGTAGGGAGAGTGACTACTGCCACCATTGTGTCTGTAGTTATGATCGATGTTTCATAAGAAATACCATACGAATCGTTTATTACTTTTATCTCAAACAGTCATAAATCTCTTAACGGATTAAACTACATTAATACCTTTATACACACCGAAAAATATTAACCTCAGGAAAATGGCTATCACGTTATTTGCAAGATAGCACCCAGTAATTTGCTTTATTAGTGGAAATAAAGGTCGCTATACCTTAAAAAAAACGTTGTGATATGAATTATAAAGCTTGGAAAGCTTATTTGATGTTAAAAGTCAGCGTTATTCTAAATTAATTGCACCACACTAATAAATCGCATGCTTTTTCGCACACGATTTTCTCTTATTTTCTTTGAATGACATCACCTATGCACCAATAAATGAGTATCTCAAAAGGCCTAGTTTATTTCTACCTATCCATAGTTGTTTAGTCCTGATAGCACAGCAATGAGGAACTTAGAATTACAAGGGCTGCAGCCTATGCATTTAAAGTCGCTTAATTTAAGCACAAGTATCACGTTTTTCGCTTTTTAGGGGAACTTTTGAAAATAATGCTTCTAAACTGCTTACTAACGGCTCATTTGAACCTCGGCTTTGGGATGGAGTGGATCGACTTCCTTTTAACAGCCTATAAGGCCGTTAAGAGTTTAAAAGCGCAATGGCACTTCTATCGAGGTGGCGAAGAGGAAGCTCATCGGTGTGAAACATGATGTTTCTGGTATGTAACACACTTGACACACTTTATTCAGGGAAAATTAGAACACTAGGTTTTTAGTTCATCGCCTCGGGCACCGAAGTAAATTGTGCGTAGCGCTTACGTAGAATGCTTCCGATTCACAACTTTGGTAATAAAACTACAAAATCAGCTCGATCTGTTCACCTTGAAGCGTCGATAAAAGTCAACGTCCAGTATTTGCGCTTGCACTTAATAACAGTGTCGGTTCAACGATGGTCATTTGTTTTAATCAGGTCTTAAGCAGAGCTTTTGACAGCTGTTTGGCAATAGTTCCTGCCTATTAATAAGGATAATTTTATAAGTTGTGCATAGCTAATAGTACCTATGAAAGGATTTCGTTGATGAGGAATGGATGGGCCTTTCTGCACGCTTGAATATACACTCGAATTACTTGGAAATAAAGAGTCAAGGCATGGCGCTCATCCTTCATTATGCTGCAGTTATTAGCTACATTGCGCTACTTCCGTCCGCCTTGCATCCAAGGCCACTGACGTAAACGCTGATTGTTTGGTGTTGGATAGTTTGCAGGTTTTCTTCAATAGGACCTACAAATCTTGCATTAAAAGTGCTAGTCTCAATTGCTAGCATTGAATGTTCGCCAACGCCAAGTGCCGGCCAAATCGGTAAATAAATATTTTGCTCAAATTTTCGAAGCAACTTGTTGAGAGACTCTACTTACTGCGCAAGGTACTTCGCTCTCACCTCAACGAAACGATGTTAAAATTAATTTGCCCTTTATTTTAAGATCCACTTTGTTAAACAGTTGTCAGCTTATTTATGTTTTTATGCGCGATGGGAATTGGTGGCTATTTCGCAGAACAAATCACCAGTCTTTGTGTGGTGTTGAAAATGAAGGACACGTCCATCCGCCCCGACATAAACGGCGTACTGTTTTCCTTCCGCGCACTTTCTATTTACACATGAACGAACGCATTGTGGATGGTGGGATATTTACGGAAGGGAATATTGAACACTGAGACTTTTCGGGTCATCCGACGGAAGTCGTTTTTTCTCGGTTACTTGTAATAGTAGATAGGAGGAACTTTCCCATCTTCCAGTGAGTCTTGCCCTTTCGAAATATTCTCAACTTGCATTGACACCGTTTTGTAGGAAAAACATTTGGCAAAATGTTAACTGCTGCTTGTAGTCATGTTGCCTCTTTTTATCATACGGCTGAAACTTTGCCCATCTTACGACCTTTGTGCTCCAACGTCATCCACAATTCAATATGTGCAGCTGTGATTCACTACTTTTAGCCTCATCCAAAAAGCCGCGCGACAATGGTTAACTCTACGAAACCTTTTTACAATAATTTCGCTTGCGCCACAAAAATACCTTTTTAATTAGATATGCTTCAGCCATAGTGATGAGCAACTTTAAATGCTTTAATTACGCCATTCTGCGTCAAGTAGATGGCGAATGCAGATGTAAATGGGATTTTGGCATCTCTGACGCTGTTTGAATAAATTGTCAAAATCAATTCAGCGTGCACCTATTTAATTTTTCATGTTATGAATAAAGCAAGTTGAGTGCCTCTAAACCGCGATTTAATGCGAAGTTAATACATTACCCCTACTTCAAATTGAGTACTTTCAAACCATTTAGCTGCATTTACTTATTGAAACACGAAACGTTTGCTGTCCATTTAAAAACTAGAGAGAACTATCACGTATTTTTGGCAAATTTTTAAGCCTCGACAATGCATAAACAGACGTTGAGAGGCGCAATCCTTAATTGGACAAGCATTTTACAAATTACTGCAAATCTAGACCTGGGTCCCTTTTAACAATCGTATTAAATTACAGGCACTATTGAATACAACTGTTTCGATTTGACATTGAAGACAAAACATGCAGAATATGTTACATGTTTCTCCCAATGCTGTGTCCAACCAGTTTCACATTCAGCATTTATTCATTCTTGTCTGCAAAACTGTGCGTAGGTATGCAGGGGTTGCATGGATGAGGGAGGGAGTTTCCATCCATGTGTCGTCCTTGATTGACTGAATTTCCCGTAGCAGGTAATACTAATGTGTGCTGATTTCTGTCGAGACCAGAAGTGGGAGCAGAAACAAAATCTTTATCCAAGATTCTAATAGCCTCTGAGAGTAGACTTTGCAGGATATTTAGCATTCCAAGCACCGCCGGACACCCGAAACCGTGAGTTATCAGGTTGAATGTGTTCAAGGAGCGCTGACTTCCCACAGAAAGCTCCTGCCTGGTGTTCGATGCAGACGCCCGCCAGACTTGCCCACGGCACCCATCCGACCCCATAGCCGCAATAACGTCAATGACAACTTGTCTGCAGATTGATGAGCAGAAAAGTAGCCAAATCTGTGCAATCACATCTCTACAATCTGTTTTGTTATCTTTCTTCGAATCCAAAACCTTTCAACTGGGCCAATGTGGAAGGAATGTCTTAAATAGAGTTTGCTCTGGTACCATCTTTGATCAGTTACCAACTTCGTTTCTTTGCCTAACTCAATTGTCTATGCACAGATCGTGGTTTTCCAGCATTTCACTAGCATAAGAGGACAACGTTAATGCTCTAAAACTCAGGACTTCTTGCTTTCAACTGCAAGTTGATGGAAATACGCTAATTTAGGCTCATTAACGCAATCGCGGCATTCCTATGACGTGATCCATGTCAACCCTCAAAGCATCGATTTGTTCTTCCACTCTGACAATAAATAAGCGGCTTGCCTGGCAGCGCAGATTTGGCTGCGTCTGGCCAAAACCGCGCTTAGTGTGCTGTAGGAGGCGCTCTTTACCAGCACGTCTGCGCACCCTGTCATGGGAAACTCGTTTTCGCAAAGATAGTTGAAATCCTTTGCTAATCGAAGGGCTTCACCTGGAATGGAGACGGAGTTTCATGAGAATTTATTTTATTCATGAACCCCCAAACGCTACCTTTAAATTCGTTGGCTTTTTCATCTTTAGTTTGCTCTGGTTATCAGTCCATAGGTAGACGATGTCCGCTAGGTATTCTAGAAAACTTGGTTATGAAGCTCTATGGATGCGGATAAGTTAGTTTCAAGTCAAACGCCTCTATTCTGCGCTATCAGGCAGACTTTGATCAGATGCTGCGTGACCACACGAGGCTTTCTGTAACTGTCATGCGACAAACTACTTTTAGGTCTTTTTATGACAACAGGATAAACTAATCCGCCATAACATATAACTAGTTTTGCCACGTTCAGCTAGCAATACCAACCAAGAGGGAAGTAAAATCACGGTAGGGATATAAACACCCGCAGCTATCCAAATGCACGGTTAAGTTTGAGTGAAATCAAGGGTCATACGGATGACCAAAGGAACATTTCGTAGTCTAAAATTGACATCATTCCGCCGCAAGTTTTTTGGTTCTATGGGATTATGGGTCTAAATCTAAAAAAATAGTTACTCCTAACCCAAGGCAATACCCCATGTTTTGAATCATATTGTTTGAATCTGGTATTCATTCTCTACCTGATTTCCTGTGCCGCAAGTCGAGCCCTACTTATTAAGTATGGGTACAAAGGCAGTTATTTTCCCAGTAATTTCACTCCAAATTTGTAGACGGCGCAATTGAGATGCCACGACAGTAACCGAAACTCATAAAACCCGAGATTTTTAGTCTATCCATTACATACTGTCTAAAATTAAGCTGTTTTATGGTTTTCGTTCCATGTCATTCAGCGTTAATGACCAAAATAAGTGAAACATTTCAACTCACCTTCTACCAGGGATGTAAAAAGTGTCACTGTGGCTGCTTTTCTTCTTCCTGCTGGAAGAGTAAGCCCAATTTTGTCCAGTCGATCACGCAGTGACCGTCCACCGTTCTTCGATTTAGCTCTGTAAAAGTGGCCATAAGGTGGATGAGAATGGACTTTAGATTCGTTTTTGGGAAGGTAAGTCAAATTACTGGGCTCAAGGAATAAGCATGCAGATGATGCATCAGAAAATGTTTGAGAGAAGGTTGTACTACTAACGTAGCTGACCCTTTTCAAGCCTAGATTAACGAGCCATCCAAAACACATTTACATTACCTTCGCAGAACTCCACCAAGTAACGAAGCATTGAGACATTCGGGTGGTGACAGTCTCCTCTGAACCTCAGACACTGTCACTTTGTACTTCGACGTCGAGCTGAGAAGTGACAGACGTCCAGGAACGGAGCAGAAGATGTCATTTGGATTCAATGGTCGTCTGTTCTCGTTGGTGGGCGTCGTTGTCTTCTCAACTGGATGTCTCGGCCTCAGTACTGAAACTCATGCAATGCAACTTCGAAGCAGTCACTCGTTTTCTTTACCTTTTGTCTTACTTATTTTGCTATTATGGTTAAAATATGAATAACATAAGACGTGAAACTTCATATTTCTTAACTTAATAAGGTCACTTTATAAGAAAAATTGCTTAACATTAACCCAAGATATCTGTATTCGTTCCATTAAACTGATAGTTTTGAATTTCAGTCTTAAATTCCAGGTTTCGACTACAGTAATAGCGCCCCTATTAAACCTACTCCTGTACGTACATTTGGTGCTTTGAGTGTGGAGTTAAAACTAAAGGTTAACCTTTAAGACTAAGCACTCCCACCCAAACCGCCGAACTTACTGCTGCTCTTCCCCTTGGGTAGATGATTTGTAGCTCCTTGCAACTCTTTCTTCACCTATTCCTTCATCCACAAGTGAAGAGTGGATGTCGCTAGCGCGACTATAAGTCGAACAAATTTGGAGAGCATTTGCGTTATGGTGAACCACTGCTAAGTTCATTTTTTCCCAATTATCAAGTCTCCAAATTCGGACCGCCTGTTTTCTTAGGAAATAGCACGTTTGAACGTGATTGAGGGTAAATTAAGAATACTCAAGTGAATTCTGCGACGTCTATTCCCCTCCTTTTCGGGTAACCATTAATTTGCAACCTAACATTTAAGCGAATCGGTTGTGCCAAGACTTCACTCTTTTGATCTTCTCAAGATTTAACCGAGAACATGAAGTTCATTATTTTTAATGAGCGCAGTAGCAGGATCGGATAGAAAGTTTGCCAATGTCTTGCACTTGGGGTTCAGCCTCAAATCTTAGCCATACTTATGCGAACTTCATTTTACCTAAAATTCCTTCTCCAGCACCGTCTATATTGTACTAGAAAGCGTTGTAATTTTGCGTGTCGTTTACCATTTGGTCAGTGGACACGATGGTGTTCTGCTTCTACGCCTTGCATACCGAGAAACGGCGCTTTAAAGCAATTGCATGAGTCAGAACTTATTTAAATGTAGTATTTGGGCAAATCATACTTTATTTCTTCCTCATGTTCCTAATTTTCCTCGTCGCCAATTCAAATTTTATCATGCGGTTCGTTCACTTTAGTTCGCAATGAATAGTCGACGCTTACATTTCCGATAGGATCCACCAAACTGGAAAATGTTCGATGGTGCTGCCTTCATACTTGATTGTGCTGTGTTGACAGTGATACCGGTGGTGACGGAAGCAGTGGTGGTAACGTGGGTGAACGATTTTCCACTGTTAGTCTGAGTGTACTCTAACTGCACGGGCAAATGACGATAGACGTGTGAGAGATGGTAGAAGTCTGACTGGCCTGCATCCGAAGTTGGTGGGAAAGACAGGGGAGAGGGCTGTGCAACCTCGCCATAGACATGGCGATACCCACCTATTTGAAAGTTCTCCGATTCTAATGCTCCGGGATACAGCGGAACGCTGCCTTCGGCTTTGGTTTGAGGAGAGCCTTCGTGGCTAGCTACCGTGCTTCCAAGTGAAGATGAGACGCTTCCCTGCTCCTCCATTTGAGTGGCCTCGTACATGAGCTACGACCAGAGTGCATAACTTATTTTAGTCAGTTAAATGCAAACAAATCTAATGTTCTTATGTCTCAAAACAATCACCAATTTTTTTCTTCACTTCATATTCATAAGTTTTTAAGTAAACCTGCCCCAATGCTTTGCTTAGCTTAACAACGTATTTCGGTTTTTTGTGGTAGTATTTTTCTAGAAATGATTCGCCTTTGAATTAGGGCACGAACCTAAGTTAATTGATTCAAACGGAAAATTCTCTGGAGCATTACTAACTCAAATTGAATTTGTTCCTATGAAAAAAGAAAGTATTTTGGCAGAAGGTATAGGCAGCTGATGATGGTGTCCTTTGGATAAACTATTTTAGAAATCAGCGGCTGTATTTAAGCACGAATCAGCATGGTTCTGTGGAAAAGGTTGCTAAATTTCTACGCTTGATTGGTAACTAAATTGACGCCTCGAGATTTCCTTACCGATAATAGAAGACATAATGCTTGGATTACATGTATGCGTTTAGCAAAACGGAAGGGGATCAGAGCCTCTAGTGTGACCCTGAGACCAGCCCACTCGGTGAAGGCAACAAGACTAAGTGACTACAATCAAGACGTATTGCTTTGGTAAAATTTTGCTTAACTTATTTGTAAACAAGGATGATTTCCTCACACTTCGAATAGGGCTTCTTTTAAAATCACTATTAATTGACATGAACATTTCAAAAAGCGTTTCTGTTGTCCAACAAGGTCAATCAAAACAGTGAGTTGTCTTGGTGGCTTAGACATTCCGATAGGTTGGATAGATACGCCAAGCATATTACGCTTCTACCTGGCAAGGGGACTGCATTCTGTTCATTTCTCCCCAATACATTGCATACTCGTGCGGGTGCGAGTTCAGACCTTGGAGGTAGTGTGTGGTCTTCCCATCCTCCCGGCCGTCTCCATGCAACTTATTGACAAAGCAGTCCTCACTTGTCTGCGAGAAGGCCAGACTAGTCATTGGAGTAGGGTGAATGACAGCTCTCAAGTCGCCTGTCGAGGTCCCACGCTGACGAATGAGAAGACTTGTAAGCTGGCCTCGGCACATCTCTCCAGTAGGCACTTCTCCATTTCCCCCCTGAGTGCATATAATTCAGATTCGTCGATTGATTTATTCCTTTAATTCCAATCAACGGGTTTTACGTATCAGAGCCTTGAAACAATGCATATCAATTTAATTTACGGACTCTCAAGTTAGTAAATGCTTGGACTAAACTTTACTTAAATATTTGAATATGTACATCATCAACTTAATTTTTCACTTCTTATTCCTTTGGACTATTCCTCAACTCAATCAAGCTGCATTCTAACTTGAGCCTTCAGAGACAAGGATCAACCTGAACGTTTTGGAAAAACGCTTGTGCGTTTAATTTGCTGACTCATTAAGGATGGGTACACAGCTCAGAGATGGCGGTATTCAAATGTACGACTCACTGAGGTGACAGCAGTACTGCTCCCCGCCAATGGCCTTGGAAACATGAGATCGCCCAGAGTCTCATATACTTCATTGGGGTACATGCTAGTGTAGCGGGCCAGCTGTGATGCGCTCATCATCACTGAAGAGGCGGTGAGGAAGGGATTTGTTTCGCCTCCTCCAGTGTCCATTGCAGCCATCTGGTCCGTAGAGCATGTGTAATTAAAGGTGGAAGGATGCACAGCCTTGTCCTCAGCCATTCCAACTGGAAGCCCGCTTATGGTGGGATGCGACAGGTGGGTTGGATGCTCAAACGCAGATCGGGGATCGGACGAGACTGTAAACTTCTACATGGGAAAAGGTTAGTGTTAACAAGCATACGAAACCGGAGGCACAGACACATTAGCTAGGCAATGACGGAAAGTTCTGGAAGGATCAAACTCCAGGAAAAGTAGTGTTTAATCGCAATTAAGGCAGCCGATTGTTAAATCTTCGACTTCTGTGTTAATATTAGTAAAACGAAACACTTTAAATGTAATTGTTGAGACTAAATGCAGGCATGTGATCAAGTCAACCTTAAAATGCTAAAAGCATGACTAAAGTTTTGGTAGGAGATAGAATTTATTAAAGCGCATCAAGTCGGTTGAAATTTTGCGTTGTGATTCCGAACCATATCGGATACTTGAAGACACAAGATTTAATCGTTTTGGACTAAACCTACCTCCATAAAGTCAGCAGAATCTCAGCAGCCAAATATTTGGGTGTAACAGAGATTTTTCGCGCAATCCATTAAAATTTGTGCCTTGTGGGTCCGCCTTGAGCAACATGCAACAGCAATCGAGCCTATGATGGGGATATTTTACCTACAAATTATTGAGGAAGTGCACTGTGCTTTTGGGCGATTTTGAACCCGCCAGAGGCAATTCTCCCTCCCTTAGCCCCCCGGGCGCATCTCCGTCGTGCTGATTGGCCCTCGCTTTCGCGACTTCGAAGAAGGCGGCATCGGCCTATCACAATACCTCTGCTTCTCACAAGTGCGTTCGTCGTCGTAAGATAGCCTCCCCTTTGAGCCAATTACTTACCAGTTTACGACTTGGTAACTTTTATAGCAGCAGCTTCATCTCTACGTTTAAATGTGAAATTACAAAGACAATGACAAAACATAGCATCTTTAGCAGTTTGGAACTTTGTATGTCGGGGGCCAAAAACTGCGTGATAGGTTATTCATATGATTGCTGCTGTGTCTTCTGTAGCAGCCGTTCCATGGATTGTTTCAAACATTTGTTGACAATGACATCGTCGTTGATAACATTTAAAGTGTTTCACCCATCAACCCCTGCACTTCATTATTCACATGAAAACTTAAAGTCCTAAAGCGTGAAAAATAATTCCGAGTTGAGGTCTGTGCACTTTGCGCAGTATTTTACTTTGGTACAGAACGATTTATCGATACGGCTGAGCTGCCTGTAATAGCGCCTCACGGCTTTGTCTTCACAAAAGTTTAAATCTTCGCAAATAATTGGGTTAGTTCATCTTGATAAAACTGTTTCGTCCTCCGTCAAATTCTTCTTAAAATGAATAATGGATTATTTTTTTGGAGAACAGAGGATAAATGGTTTATGTGCTGTGGGTGGCAAAGCATAGTTGCAGCTGAGTCCCCCTTTTGAGATGTGCACCATTTATTCCTCCACCGACAAGGAGGATGTTAGTCGCATAGGTTGCTCATAATCATTTGCAAAAGAAGTTTCATCATAAAACCATGATTAAAATGCACACAAGCATGGCTGCTGGTGTCTGAACTGACTCAGAGTACGTCCTCCAATTATCAACTAACGAAAACGGAGTCAAGTACCAGCAAAATGGATGGGCTCAGTTTGATTTGAACGCCATATGTGATCGGATGTTGCCTCATCTACCTAAACCACATGCCTGATTTGTAAAAATGGAGGCTTCATTTCTGTCAAACCCTTTATTACTGCTAAAAATGTTTTAGTGAAGATAGTTTTGGCATGCAGACCTTACGAACTGAGTCAGAAGACGTTTGAAGTGTTTCCTTTATATAGCTTTAAATGAATCCAGTTAAATTTTTACACGTTTTCGTCAAAGACCAAAACAGCACTTGAATTGAAGTTTCGCGCCAATCCACAATGTGTTCATTCACCTGCCGCCAGTTAGTTCAGTTTACGCTTTATAGCAAAGAGGCCGGCGCAAAAACAATTGCTCTACACAGTCAAAACATGGTTTCCGTAAGTTGAGCGGTGGGCGTAGCAGCAACTTAGCTGTGTTTTATTGCTACTGTAGTGATACCTTTATAACATTGTTAAATTCAATTCGAAGTATCCGGTCCTTATCCTTCAATGCGGCTAGTATCCAATACCTTTGCTGAAAGGTAAACATGATTTTCCAATTGGGCCTGTATTTGTCAAGCTGCCTTTGATGATCAAACCGTCAACCGCCACACGCTGTCACGTTCATGTTAAGCTTAAGCATTTCGTTTTTTGATGCACCTCCTTTAGCCACCGAGATGGATACTAGACTTTGTGAGTAATCGCCACCGCTTAACACATTCCCGTTTGATTCGGACAGAGTAGTTCACCTTATTCACCTCCACCTTGACATATTTTAATGCGGTTTGATGGGAATTTCATCGTTCCCATTCACGTTTAATCAAGAAGCGTCGGAGATATCGATGTTACACAAGTGATAGAGGTCAAGACATAACATCTTACGAAGGTATTATTAAGCAACGACCAGAAAACATTTCCATTGAGTCTAGTTAATGACGCCAAATCGATAGTCTGCATTTGTCTTTGGCAATTCATCAAACTTCGTTTAACACTGTGGTTGAATTGACATCATTGTCAATTTTACTACCAACGGAAACAACTGATACTTTAGGTCAAAAAATTTGTTTTTAATGGTAATACTTTAACTTAGTCGGCCAATTCTTTCCATACAAATGGATTTTTTGGTTGCAAACGAATAGACTCAAAATAATTTCCCATCAGAGTCGAATGAGGACAGGCTTATGCTAATTTCGTAGAGATGCAGGCACAGATTTCTTCACTTTCAACCTCGGGGGAGTAGGTCGAGCTCATTAGATCAGGCACCGCCCGAGGCTATGACGGGAAACTTAACTGCCTCATTATCACCGGCACTCCTTATACGGCGCCCCATCCGGATTTTTACACTAAACCTATAGTTTCGTTTATCCACTTCTTGGCACGCATTTTAACTGATATTTTTTTTGCCTTCATCTAAGATTTCTCACTTTCAACTTAATCAAACTCTGCTTGAACCTTCAGCAGGACCCTCTCGATTATCCTTAATGGGCAATATGACTTTGCTCAAGTAACGGTAAAGACTTCATCCCAAAGGACACATCCTTAATATCAGCCAAAAGGAAAAAAGTCATATGTTCACACTAATTAAGCTTTTCTTTACCATTTTCACTAAGCTGATAATTATGAGTTTGTCGCTCCAGCAATAAAACAACCTGCGAGGTTAAGCAGATGTCCCTTTTCAGTCCCTTCCCTTCCCTTCCCTTCCCCTCCTAACCACCCGCTCCACGAAATTAGGGGTTACGTCACGATTTCGGAAGGGGAGAAAGCGCAACAATTCATTTTATATAATGGCTTTAGCAAGTAGTTATCGTCCAATTATCGATTATTTTTGGGTTAATCAGATGATCAAAAAGCCGATTCGATTAAGAACGTATGCTTTTGGTAATTATCAATTTCATTAGTGCAGCTATTTCGCAATGAATGTGTTTAGCTCCTTTACTTGTATTTCATTATAGGTCGATAAAGCTTATTTCAAAATGCTACATTTGCCTATTATTGCCTTAGAAAACCGCCTCGCTGCATTGCTACAGCATTTCGCAGCTTAATGTAGTGTCAAAATTTAAGAGCACAAACTAAATAACCTTTTCTTTGCGAATTAAGAAGTCCATTCATATTGGTCCCTTTATTTTAACGCAAGCCTTACAAAGGTAATACGTAATATTGGGGGTGTGACATCTGCACCCAAACTACTACCTTCAGATATGTCCAAGCATGTGCTGCAGCAAAATAAACTCCAGAAATTCCCTCGGCCACAATCGCTACAAATTGGCTGCTATACCAATCGCTCTGAGTAACATAGGCTAGCTTCAAGATACGTTAACATAATAAGTTTGCATCTATACCTCTGCATGGTCTAGAGGTGACCTCGAATTCAACTAAAACTAGTAATTTAGTGCATTTATTGCATCGTGCTACTTAGTATTTGCTAGTAAACATAAACCAAAACGCGGATCCTTGCTTCCAAGTACGAATTGTTTCATTCCTTTTCGATAAAATTGTAAAGTTTCAGAGCAATTAAGTTGATCAATAAGTTTTTAGCTACATATTACAACAGCCAGAAGACCTTCACTGTCCTGGTATTGGTTTAAATCACATTTGGGATGTAGATCCTTTAAGGGAATAATAAGCTTTGTCAGCCAAATTATTAGGCACAAAGGCGTCTACTAATTTTCCATTATTTATCAACATAATAAAATGATTAAGGAGAATATGACTATGTCCCTTCTTGAAAATACAAATATTGCCGTTCGGATTGTAAGGGATGAAGCCAAGGTAAGGCTCAGACCGTTCGACTTTACTGTGCATACTGACTGTTTAAAACGGAAGGACGCCATTCATAATAAAAGAAAGAATGTGCAACAATTATATTTTAATGCTTAAAGTAATTACAAATGGTTATATGTTGAACTTTTTTTTCGTTGAGCTTATCATCTCGAATTCTAGGCTCCAAAACATGTATATCTTATGCATTTACGCACTTGTCAATCTACATTTGTAGTATTTTTTCACGTCATTTTGGTTTATTGTTTCAAATTTCAGAATGACGATGTCAACATCGTTCACTGCTGAATATGGATACGATATGTTCTCGTCCCATGGGATGAAATTTCCAGGTGCCTAAGATTAGTGCTTAGTCCACCTCCCTGCCAAGCGTAACGGTTTTAGTCGCGTAAGATATTAAGCATGCATTTCTTGATTGACGCATTCTCTGCCGTGGGTTCAGGATAGAATTGTGCTTCTTCAATTCAAATGCGAGGTGTGCGTTCTGATTGACTTACTGAACCGTCATATTTAAGTGCTCCTAGTAGCGATTGGACTGATTTTACTTCGTTGTTATTAGCTCCCGAAAAATTGACCAATTTTTCGTGACTTTGCACTTATCCGATGCCACTACGTAGAAGTGAAATAAAACAATACTTATTTTGACTGATATACCTCGGCTGCTGACCAATATTTTAACTCCATAATGTCCCACTTACGACATTTCCGTTAACATCTCGCCAGTCGTTCTGTGCAACTGTAGCAGTTTTATTCAAATGCGTGCGACGAGGCCGTCAAGGGGTCTCAGACGTCTAATTCTCTGACGTCGGCAAATGATCGGGCTTGAATATCACAGAAGGAAGACACAAAACTTGAGTTTTTTAGTATGTAATAAGACTCGAATTATTGTCCTCGAGCTCCAATATGAACTTGTTATGATGGTCATGCTTAAATGTGATAATAACAATTAATTATAACTTCCTCTGTGGTCTTGTGTAGACGAGTGGGCAAAGTTGATAGAAGAATAAGTTACAGGCTGAGGATGGTTATTAAACATCCCTCCAAAACCATCTTGATTAGCTGGTTAAATTGCTGC